>JBBPBX010057721.1:5440-22332 GCA_038048925.1 Garcialebias charrua
GTAAGTCGGGGACCACCTGTAATCGGGGACCACCTATATATATATATATATATATATATATATATATATATATATATATATATATATATATATATATATATATATATATATACTACTTATATTACTATTCCTACATTGTGGTTTTTCACTTATCGTGGGGCTTCAGGGTACAGATCACCCACGATAAATGAGGGACTACTGTACAGTAGACCTGACCTTAAGTGGTCCAGATGTCATGAGAACACTGAAATCTTACTGTTTTAAACTTTTACAACTAGAATTTAGATTGTATGAATCACAAAAAATTATTTCACTCGTCTCTGTCCAGTGCAGAAAAAATTAGATCAGGTCTGACGGGAAAATGTTTTAGAGTTTGTAGCAGAACTGATCTAAGGTCCAAATGCCAAACATTGTGTGAAACAGAACCAAGGTGTTTGTCTCTTTGCAGTCTGTTTGCAGTGCTGTCAGCTCTCCAGAGACATATTCCTTTTTTATAATGTTGTGAAATGATGGATACTTAAGGGAGACATGGTGGCTCAATTAGTAGAGCTGGTACCTCTCAGTGAGAAGGATGCTGCATCAGATCCCAGCTGTGGGTCTTTCTGGGTGGAGATTGCCTGCTCTCTTTGTGCATGCAAGGGTTTTCTCCATGTGATTTGGTTTTAAATTAATTCATGTCACAAGAAAATAAAAAAAACTGAAGACAAAGAAAAGAAACTCTGCAAATCACACAGACAACTTGTTTAGGTATTTTAAGCTCTTAAAGGTGTTTTTACCTGTATAATTAAAGGTTGAATGAATAAACAATTGCCCCCACCAACACCACCTATTCTGCTTCACCTGCAATGAATAGCAATATGGTTGTTTATGTTAGATCAGCAAAATGCAGTCTTGCTAATACAGCAGATCAACTACACAAGAGCAGGAAGTCATTAATCAACTAGGGAGAAGGTCCAAGTTGAGACATCAAAGGTCAAAAAGACAGAACTCACCTCTTTGTTTGGATCTGTCAAGCAATTCATGTCTTTTGCTGACTCCTCAATATTTGCATAGCCGCAAAAATGTGGCGTCATAAATCAGATCCAATATTTACTGTTACACAGTCCCCATGGATGACTTCTAATGGAGGGAAACATTCACAGATTAAAAAACCCACAGTCTTGGTAGTGCTGAAAGACAATTCAATAATATGACACTAGTCAGTTGTTATGCCCATTTTCCATTGGGAATAGTGGTAACAGTACAGCATGGCTCGACTCGACTCAGCATAGTTCCAAGGCTTTTCCACTAATAATAATAATAATAATGAATTTAATTTATAACGCACTTTTCACTAATGAAAATCTCAAAGTGCTACAAAGTGCAACATAATTTAAACGTCAATAAAACAAGTAATAAAACAAGTAAAATCAATAACAGTATCAACTAAGATCAAAGGTAGAATCAGTCCAGTCTGCCTAGTAATGTTATGTAGAACCAATCCCTTTTTCCAGAACCCTTGTCTCTAGGGTACCAGCCGGACCAAGTAGGTACCAAAATGTGATGTCAGAACACTGTCGGCCACTGATTGGTCAGGGGGTGGAGTCACTGTGAAACTGAGTTAAAACTTTCCACATTTGATCCGCCATTTTCTCTCCAACTCACTATATTAACACACCTGAGCTACTGGACTTATTTTTCAGATTTTAAAAACAATGACAACACGTTGGTCTAATGCTGAAGTGCAGGCATTTTTTGTGATTGGTGGTCGACGACAAAATTCAGAGTGGGCTAAATGGAGCTCCGCTGATCCACCAGAGCCTCGTAGCCCCCTCAGGGTGTTATCTGCCTGGCTCCAAGCTTGGCTAGTCACCAAGGAGGATCATATGAGCATCTGACTTTGGCTTTATCATGAAATCCTGTTGCTTTAATGACTATTAAATAATCTGTTAACGTTAACTCAGTTGAAAAATCAAAAAAAGACAAAAAAATCATTAGATCTCTCAGGAATATTTCCCTCAAATATGTTTAAAGAAGTGATACAGCCTTTAGTTCAACTTCATTCTAACCCACATACCGGTATGTACAAATCACAAAATAAGAATTAAACTTTAAAGCAATGATAAAAAAATAAAATAAATTCTGAACAAGAAACAAAACCACACATCTAAATTGAACAATACAATTAGACACGAGCGCAAATACATCAAATGATGAAGAAAACATGCAATTTTAAATATAGATGTGCAACATATTTGCTTTGGGAATTGCGCCCCCGCGCGATTACCTGAAGGAATGCATTCATGCCTTTTACGGCAGGGGGCGTCACCCCGCGCCAGAGGTACCACCCTTTAGGTACTTAGGCGACTGACGCCCCTCCAACTGTCTCTTTTTGCCCTTCACCTCGCAAAAACCTGAACTACCTCTCTTCGCGGGACTTCTCTGCTGCTCCATCACTCAACTTGAGGTGAGCTCGCTCCCTGCACAGAGCGCACAGAGAATTTTTCCTGCGTACTGCTGGACTAACGAAAGCACATTTCTATAACCTCAAAGTTTTTTTCTCTCCTCTCTCTACAGGTTGCTTCGCTCAACGGCATTATAACTACGCCACAACCGCTACCCCGGCTAACATACTTAGCGGGCTAGCCAACGAAAGCGACACGACGGAGGAGACACTGGAACAACGAAGAAAAATGATTCTGGAAGGTCTCGCTCGCCTTATCTCGGACATGCCTCCGGAGAAGGGAAAGCGAAAGACAAAACTTCAAAGGAAAACCAGCGGGACGACGAGCCCAAACTTGCGCGCCTGTCCCAGTGGCTATGGATTTGCTCTCGCAGCAACGGACACCCATGAGGCCTGTCCAGTCTGCCTGGGTATATTTCATGCATGACAATCTTTGGACGTGCCCGATTCTTGCCCACACTGCAGCCAGATGCTTGATACGGTGCTGCAGCATCGGGTGGACCTCGTGGCTAAGGCCATGGGAAGCTCAGCTGGTCCACAGGACCCAGACACCACGGAGACCCTCACTCCGACCCCAGAGCTTGAACACATGGCTCTACACGACAGCACGCGCGTCGAATGGGGCGACAACCCTGACCCGCTTGCTCTCATGGTGGACCTAACAGTCGAGTTCGACACTAGAGGCATGATGAATGAAGACGAGATCTCCATCTCAGCCTCGGACAAATTTTCAGCGAAGGAACCAGAACTCGAAATTGAGGATCCGGGAGAGGACCTCCCCAGTACCCCGATACCTGCGCTCCCTGAAATGGACTTCTCCATCCCGGCCCTGTTCGACCTGTGCCACAGAGCAACGGACGTGTTGAACATCCCCTGGCTGGAACCCCCACCTCGCCAACAGGTCACGAGGCTGGCGGGTAACTATTTTTATTCAAAACAGCAGGTTGCAACGAGGCAAAGGATGCCCGTGTTCCCAGACTTCCTCATGGAACTGACCCGAACCTGGCCTCAGCCACGAGCGCCCATGCTCCTTCCTCTCTCACAGTTCCTCAATGTGGAAGGCATGGATCAGGTGGGTATAGCCAATGCACCTCAGATTGAGGACACACTAGCGTCCCACCTAGCTCCCAGATCATCAGCTTCTCGAGAAGTGCTACAAAGCTCAAAGACTCACGGCGCGCGCCATGAATGCGTCCGTGATGATGCAGGCTTACCTCGCAAAAAACTCCAACAACTGTAGGAAACCTCGGATAAAAAAGCTGCTGCCGAATTACTGGACGAAGCCCGCAGAGCTACAGACTTCGTTCTCCGTATGATGGGGACAGTTGCTGTGGCTCAGGGCAAAGGTATGGCGGAAGTGGTCATCGCAATCGGCCACCTGTGGATGACGTTGACAGATTTAACGGAGGGACAAAAGGTGCCTTTTCTCTACCACTCGATAGAAGTGGAGGGACTTTTTGGCCAGACTTTGGAACAAATCCAAACCAAGCTGTACCAAAGGCGCAGGCAGGCTGAAGCCCTCAGGGTGGGCATTCCTCGTCTGAGTTTCGCCCCCTCCCCAGAGAGCCCGCTGGAGGCAGACCTGTACAGCTACGGCACCGCTCGACGACGCGTGCGCCACCGCAGAAGCGGACAGGATACGAGGAGGAGCCTCGGCAGAGACCCCCGCCGAACCAACCTCGCTCCGAGCACGCATGGAGCAAAAATAGGTTTGTCCCACGCCAAGCGAGCAGGCATAAGGCCTCCTCGGTGAACCGGGACACTCGTCAAAAACGTGCCTGATGAACCAGGCCCACGTTTACATTTTAGACGACCTCCCGCCGACTCGGTAACGGGAGTGTTCGTATCTTGTTCAGACTTTATTTGTAGCAAAGTACAAATGGCTGATAACTCTGTTGCATGCACAAACCATGTTCTCCCTGCTGTGAGTGACATCAAATCATGTATGTCATTCCACGTAAGCACGAATAAATCTCATAAACAGCACATCCCTGTTTTATTGAAAAAAAAAACACACCAACACAAATAATGTCAACAGTACGGGCCTCTCTGGCCTGTCAGCCATCATAAATGTGGGGGGGTACATCCCCCTCCCTCACAGCTCATGGATTGCCAGCCTATTCAATAAGCTCCACCAGGGTGCCTTTGGACCTGTCTCCAGAAGACAGATCCAGAGGCATCTGTGAACAGACCCTACACCCACTCACACAGGAAGTCGCAGCCCAGCTGTTAAGCTAGGATCTGGAATTAATTCCAGCCTGCTAGCTGAAGAAGACAGACTGATGGCTTCGGGCCTGCCTGAGAACGTGGTGACAACCATACAAAATGCCCGTGCTGGGTCAACATAGTCTCTATACGCAGAAAAGTGGCGCATCTTCGAAGCCTGGTGCTCAGAAAGAAATATCATTTCTTATGCTTGCGACCTGGCTCAACTACTAAGTTTCCTTCAGGATTTACTGGAAATGGGTCGTTCTTATTCAACGATTAAAGTGTTCCTTGCAGCTATCGCTGCCTGTCACGAGGGCTAGGGACACAGGACTCCTGGAGCACATCCAATCATAATGAGATATACGAAAGGTGTGCTTCGAACCAAGCCACCCAGCAGGACCTTGACCCCTGGTTGGGATCTTGGTCTGTTCTTGGGGGCTCTTTGCGACCCACCATTTGAGCCTCTGAGCGAGATTACAATAGATCTTCTATCTTATAAAACTGCTCTTCTCCTGGCTCTTTGCTCGGTGAAACGCGTGGGTGACCTCCATGCATTGTCTGTACACCCAATGTGTACCAGATTCACCCCTGACGGATCAAAGGTCACACTAAGGCCTAATCCCGCATACACTCCCAAGGTCTTGACTCTGAACCGTAGGAGTCTGGACTTTGATCTCTCCTCCTTTCCACCTACTCCTGTCCTCACTCAGGAACAGGAAAGGCTACAGGCTCTCTGCCCAGTAAGGACTTTACGCACCTACATGTAGAGAACAACCGAATTGAGGAAAACAAACCAACTGTTCGTCTGCTTCCTGCTACAGGAAAGGCCCTATCAAGACAGCACCTCTCACATTGGGTGACGGAGGCCATTAAAAGGGCATACGGTAGCAAAGGTCAACAAGTGCACCCTAATGTCCATGCTCACTCAACCAGGGTCTTGGCCACTTCCTGGTCATTGTTCAAGGGCATGTCAGTTGCAAACATTTGTGCTGCTGCAAACTGGAGCTCTTTAAACACTTTTGCAAAGTACTACAGTTTGGATGTTACTGCGTATGATGTCACTCAGGCTGTTCTTTCTAATACACAATAAAAAGTAGCTTTGAGATGCCTTCTGGTAAAGGGCAGGCATTCACACTAACAGGCATTTTACTGAGCATTTCAAGGGCATGAATGAATTACGTTCCCATAGCAAGTATGTTGCAACGAGAGACCGAACTCAAAGGGAACTGAAAGTTATTCACCATAACTCATGTTCCCTGAAGGAAGGGAACGAGGTTCAACATAGCTGGCCCTTTTCAATGCTGAAAGCTCAGTAAAGTGCAATTTTGGAGACAGTTGAAGGGACGTCAGTCGCCTAAGTACCTAAAGGGCTGTACCTCTGGCACGGGGTGACGCCCCCTGTCGTAAAAGGCGTGAATGTATTCCTTCAGGTAACCGCGCAGGGGCGCAATTCCCATAGCAAGTATGTTGCACCTCGTTCCCTTCCTTCAGGGAACATGAGATATGGTGCATAACTTTCAGTTCTTCTTCTTCTTCTTTTGGCTTTTCCCTCTTCAGGGGTCGCCACAGCGATTAATCCTCCTCCACCTCACTGTCCTCTGCATCCTCTGTCCTCATTCCAAATACCTCCATGTCCTCTCTAACTACATCCATATATCTCCTCTTTGGCCTTCCTCTTTGTCTTTTTCCTGGCAGCTGCATTTCTAACATCCTTCTACCAACATACCCACTGTCCCTCCTCTGGACATGTCCAAACCATCTCAGTCTAGCCTCCCTAACTTTATCTCCCAGTTGTTCAACCTGTACTGCACCTCTGATGATCTCATTCCTAATCGTATTCATCCTTGTCACTCCTAAGGAGAACCTCAGCATCTTCATTTCTGCCATTCCCAGTTATTTCTCCTGTCTTTTAGTCCATGTCTCTGTCTCCAAACTATATGATATAGCTGGTCTCACCACTGTCTAGTAAACTTTTCCTTTGACCTTTGCTGACACCTTGTTGTCTCAAATCCCTTCTGAAACTTTTCTCCATCCACTCCATCCTGCCTGGACTCTCTTTTTCACTTATTTTCCATATTTCATTTTATCCTGGATAGTGGACCCCAAGTACTTGAAGTCCTGCACCTTTGTGACCTCTGCTCCTTGTAGCCTCACTGTTCCACTGGCCTCCCTCTCATTCAGACACATGCACTCTGTCTTATTACGGCTGACTTTCATTCCTCTTCTTTCAAGAGCATACCTCCATCTCTCCAAGTTCTCTTCCACTTGTTCCCTGTTCTCACCACATATCACAATGGCATCTGCAAACATCATAGTCCATGCGGCTTCCTACCTGACCTCATCTGTTAGTTGGTCCATCACCAGAGCAAACAAGAAAGGGCTCAGAGCATATCCTTGATGCAATCCCACCTCCACCTTGAAGCTATCTGTCACTCTTAAAGCACATCTCACCACTGTCCTGCTGTCCTCATACATGTCCTGTACCAGTCTAACATACTTTTCTGCCACTCCAGATTTCCCCATGCAATACCACACCTCCTCTCTTGGCACCCTATCATATGCTTTTTTCTAAATCCACAAATACACAATGGAGTTCTTTCTGATGCTCTCTGTACTTCTCCAGCAACATTCTCAAAGCAAATATGGCATCTGTGGTGCTCTTTCTTGGCATGAAACCATACTGCTGCTCACATATAGTCACCTCTTGTCTAAGTCTTGCTTCCACAACTCTCTCCCAGATCTTCATCGTGTGGCTCATCAAATGGCTGTAGTTGCAACAACTCTGTACATCACCCTTGTTCTTAAAAATGGGCACCAGCACACTTCTTCTCCATTCCTCAGGCATTTTCTCACCCTTAAATATGCAATTGAATATTTGAGTCAAAAACCTCACTGCCATCTCTCCAAGACATTTCCAAACCTCCACTGGTATGTCATCAGGTCCTACTGCCTTCCCCTTCTACATTCTTTTCAGAGCTTTCCAGACTTCACCCTCACTAATCTTTCCCACTTCCTGGTCCACAGTTTATATGACTTCTACTCTTCTTTCTCTTTCATTCTCTTCATTCATTAGTCAAAGTCAAAGTCAAAGGCAACTTTATTGTCAGAACTGCAATATGTACAGGACATACACAGGGCCGAAATTGCGTTTCTCTCAGTCCCTCGGTGCAACAGTAACCATCTAAACACTAAACACTAAAACATTTAATAAACATAAGCATAAAATAGTAAAAAAGTGTAACACTGTCCTGAGTTTTTTCATAATAGTATAAAAGTATGAAAATTTACACCAACACTGAAACACCAAACACCCCTAAAACACCAAACACCCAATGAACATAAGCATAAAATGAAATAATAAAAGTGTAATACTGTCCTGAGTTTTTGCATAGTAGTATAAAAAGTATAAAACGTATATCTATAAAATAAACTGAAGTTTCTAGCATTGACATTTGCAAAGAGTGGCACAGCAGCATATAAGTTAATGTACACAGTACATGTATATGTATGAGGTAGTTGATGTTGGTATATAGGCAAAGTGGCATATGAAGTAAGGCACATAAGGCACATTTGGCATCCTTAGATAAGGCTAGTCAGAGAATGCTGTATATGTATCTGCAGTAGTGTAGATAAAAGTAGTGTAAATGTAAACAGTAATAATAAATGTAAAGCAGTAGTAATAAATGTAAACAGTATTAATAAATGTAAACAGTGAATGTAAACAGTAGTATGACTATAGGCAGTAATGTAATACAAACATTAGTGCAAATATGAGAAGTAGTGCAAACTGAATGAGCACATGACCGAGAGTTTAGTGAATAACCCGTTTGATGACACAGAGTCCAGTGTTAAAATCTTTGTGTTGAGTGATAATGTGTGAGAAAGTTTTTTGTGTTAAGGCAGTTCAAATGGGAGGGGAGGCAGAGCAGGCAGAGTGTTTAGCATTCTGACTGCCTGATGAACAGAGCTGTCTCTCAGTCTGCTGGTTCGAGCCTGGAGACTCCTCAGTCTCCTCCCTGATGGCAGCAGTCTAAAGCGGCTGTGTAGTGGGTGTGTGGGATCACCTGCCATGCAGTGGGCTTTCCGAGTGAGGCGTTTGCTGTGTAAGTCCTGCAGTGAGGGCAAGGAGGTGCCGACGATCTTCTCAGCTGCTTTCACGATGCGCTGGAGGCTCTTGCGGCAGGATGCAGTGCATGCACCAAACCACACCGTGATGCAGCTTGTCAGGACACTTTCTATGGCTCCCCTGTAGAAGGTGCACATGATGGAGGTTGAAGCTCCAGCCCTTTTCAGCTTGCGGAGAAAGTAGAGGCGCTGGTGAGCCTTCTTGGCCAGTGCTGCAGTGTTCCTGCTCCAGGACAGGTCCTTTGAGACGTGCACTCCCAGGAACTTGGTGCTGTCCACTCTCTCCACTGCGGTGCTGTTGATGGTCAGAGGGGCATTAGCTCCTCTAAGTACTCCTTCCATCTTCCCATCACACTCTCCTCACTTGTTAGAACATTACCATTCTTATCTTTAATAAGCCTAACCTGCTACACATCTTTTCCAGCCTGATCCCTCTGTCTTGCCAATCGGTACAAGTCCTTCTCGCCCTGTTACTTTAGTGTCCAGTCTCCCATACAGCTTATCACACACCCTCTGCTTTGCCTTAGTTACTTCCCTCTTTGCTCTATGTCCCATCTCCTTATATTCCTGTCTCCTCTCTTCAGTCCTCTCACTGTCATATTTCTTCTTGGCTAATCTCTTTCTTTGAATGGCGTCCTGCATTTCACTATTCCACCACCAGGTTTCCTTATAATCCATTCTATGTTCAGATGACACACCAAGTACCTTCCTACCTGTCTCTCTAAATACTGTTGCAGTAGTAGCCTAGTCATTTTGAAGCTCTTTCTTACCAGCCAGAGCCTTTAACAGCTCCTCTCTGAATCTCTCACAACATTCTTCCTTCTTCAGCTTCCACCATTTGGTCTTCTTCTTTGATTTTACTATTTTTCACAACAACAGTCATTCTACACACAACCTTCTTATGCTGTCTGGCCACACTCTCCCCTGCCTCAACCTTACAGTCTCCAATCTCCCTCAGGTTTCCTCTTCTACACAGAATGTAGTTGACCTGTGTACTCCTTCCTCCACTCTTATAGGTCACTCTATGTTCCTCCCTCTTTTGGAAATAAGTATTGACTANATATATATATATATATATATATGTATATATATATATATATATATATATATATATATATATATATTTTTTTTTTTTCTTCTTTCGGCTTTATTCCCTGCGTTAGGGGTCGCCACAGCGAACTGGTCGCACGAAGATTTGGCAGTTGTTTTTACGCCGGATGCCCTTCCTGACACAACCACAGACCACCGAGCAACCACAGCCCTCTGTGTGGAGCAGAGAGCTGATATCTAGGGTTCCCGGGGGAGCAGATGGTGGGGGTTAAGGGCCTTGCTCAAGGGCCCAGAGTGGGGCAGATGAGGGTGGATACAAGTGTGACCGCTTCACTTATCCCACCCACATCTTTGATGTTGTCGGTACCGGGGCTTGAACCGGTGACCTTCCGATCACAAGCTCACCTTCTTAACCTTTACGCCACCACTCCATATAGATATATATATTGCATGTAACGGTACACGTGGGTGTACCGAACCGTTTCGGTATGGCACGTTCGGTTCAGTCCACCTATGTACCTTTTCGGTTATTTTTTCACTTATGTGTTATTAACGGGAGAATATGTGCGCCTCAGAACTAAATTTCCAAGGCGCGTTTCAGCACGGCGCTATTATCTTGCAGCACGCGCAGCATTAGCAGCCTAGCATGCATCTCGTTGTCGTCGCCTGTTTGGGAACGTTATGGCTTTCTTGTTAAAAGACGAGCGCACATCCAAAGCGTGTGTCGACGTTGTTTCACAAAGACTCTGCAGCAGCAACACGTCTAACGTTAACGTGCTTGAAACGACGTCATCCGAACATGAACAAAGAAAAGCAGCTTGTTGCTGAAAGACCGCTAACAGCTGCATTTAAACATCCTTTATCAGGTAACTCTGGTCAGTCCAGAGCAATAACACAAACTGTAGGAGTTTTTAAAGCTCTGGAGCTACGTCCGAATGTTTTTGATGCGACAGCTTTAAAGTTATTGAGCGTCACTATGACATCCATCACGTCAACATTTCAGCCAAAAAGTTCAGCACTTTATGAAAAAGCTAAAACTGATATTGTCAACAAGCCCTGGACCAGATTAAAGCCCTGATCACCCGCTTCGGATGTCATCAACCATTAAATGGCCCTTATCATTTATTATCATCCTCATTCGTAGCGGTCAGATTGCCCCACCTGTACCTCCTAGGAGGATTAAAGGTACGTTGTCACCGTTACAAGCGATGACAGCAGGCTCCGTCTTCAGTTACGTGATTAGGTTTAGAGTAAAGGGTCTTGAGTTAGGTTTAGGGTCTTGGTCAGGTTTAGGCACAAGGGTAAGGGGGTTAGGTTTAGGGTTGGTGCTCTGGGTCAGGTTTAAGGTTAGGTTTAGGAAAACGGTTACATAAGCTGAAAAAAACCCAACACTTCCGGGTTCACGGAAACACGCTGCCTACTCACAACAATAATAACGCAGATAACGTTTTTTCAAACATGCTAGGAGGTGTATTAGACAGTTTTGCCGATACATATGGGGATGATAACAGTTGATAACGCCCATTGTATGGACTGACAACATCCGAACCCGTTGCCCTGATGATGATGAAGATGACCGAGAGATTCAACCACCTCAACCGTTCAAGAAGAGGTATTGTTCTTTTATTATTATTATTATTATTATTATTATTATTATTATTATTATTATTATTATTATTATTATTATTATTATCTAAATAATCTTTTTTATTTAAAATCATAATCTTATTAACTTTTTTTTTTTACCTCTGTGTTTTATTTCCAGTCTGGGGTAGAGATAGCAGTTGACTTCTTCCTCTTCAGGGACATCCACCTGCAGCTAAGAAGTGTGTGATGACTGAACTCTGAACTTTTCCAGGGACCTGTCCCACATGGGGGAGCAAGTCCAAGAAGAGGTTGTTGTGAGTAATGAGAACAAATACAGCCACACTGCTGCTACTGTTGTTAGTGTGATGATGTTCTCCACCTCTGGAGACATTCACTGCAACTAGATCTGTACTTTTAGCAGAAAATGTGGACAAATTGGTCTTTTTGGACAAAAACTTAAAACTTGATTATTTAGATTGTAAACAGTTTGTTGTTGCTTATTGTTCTGGTTCTGGCTGTTGTTGTATTTATTAAGATTTTTATTATTGTTAGTATTGTGATACACCCAGTCATCTGAAACTCTTAAGGCCCCAGTATAGCTCTGCGTTCGGCCGAACGCCGCTCGACGCCGTTCGAACACAGAGGCACAAGCGTTCGAACGTCAGAGAGTCAGAGAGTCTTTATTGTCATTTGCACCGCATGTGATACATGTGATGAAAACGAGATTATGTACACGGGGTCCCAGTTACATCCAACAACAAATGCAAGAGAAAAACAGTAATAACATCTAGAATTAACTAAGAGAAACATCAACTAGTAATACACTAAGCCCTAATATAGTGGAAAAACATCATTATAAACAGCAGCACGAACATGAGTCTGTATGAGCAGATGGTCACAGATGAACACAGCAACAAGAAAACAGATCAGCATCAGCATGATGTGATATTTTGCAGTGTTTATTTTTATTTTATTTTTATTTGTTCATGAGTCTAACAGCCTCAGGGTAGAAGCTGTTCCTCAGTCTAGTGGTTCTACATTTGATGCTCCTCAACCTCCGTCCTGAGGGGAGTGGGACAAAGAGTGAGTGTGCTGGGTGAGTGAGGTCTTTCATGATGCAGGTGGCTCTTTTCCTGCATCTGGAGGTGTAAATGTCTGTGATGGTGGGGAGACTGACTCCAACAGACTTCTGTGCAGCCTTCACCACTCTCTGTAGAGCTTTCCTCTCTTCAACTGTGCAGCCTCCATGCCACACGTTGATGCTGGAGCACAGGACGCTCTCCACTGCACACCTGTAGAACGAGGTGAGAACTGGGCTGCTCAGACCAGCACGTCTCAGCCGTCTGAGGAAGTAGAGTCTCTGATGACCTTTCTTGATCAGGCTGGTGGTGTTGTTGCTCCAGCTGAGGTTATCATTCATGTGTACACCCAAGTATTTGTAGCTGGAGACCACTTCCACTGCAGACCCACCTATTTTCAGTGGGGCGTGGGTGTGTTTATTCCTTCTGAAGTCCACAATCATCTCCTTTGTCTTCTTCACATTCATGTGAAGATTATTCTCTTTGCACCAGCTCTCCAGGTGTTCCACCTCCTGTCTGTAGCTGGACTCATCATTGTTTGTGATGCATCCCACCACCGCTGTATCATCTGCAAACTTAACAATATGACAGCCTGGATGTGTGGCTGTACAATCATATGTGAGCAGAGTGAACAGAAGGGGGCTCAGCACACATCCTTGAGGAGAGCCAGTGCTGAGGGTTATGGTGGAGGAGGAGAAGTTGTGGATCTTCACGGACTGTGGTCTGTCTGTTAAGAAGTCTAGTACCCAGTTACAAATGGAGGGGCTTAGTCCAAGTGTAGATAGTTTGTCTATCAGAGTTTGGGGGATCATGGTGTTGAAGGCAGATGTGAAGTCCACAAAGAGCAGACGCACGTATGAGTCCTTCTGATCCAGGTGGGTGAGAGCAGTGTGGACCACGGAAGAAATGGCGTCCTCTGTTGATCGGTTCTCGCGGTATGCATATTGATGAGGGTCCTCGTTGATGTTGACGGTTGCCTTGATGTGGGACATGACCAGTTTCTCAAAACATTTAGCGACTACCGGGGTGAGGGCCACTGGTCTATAGTCATTCAGACCAGTCACTGTGGAGCTCTTTGGGACTGGGATGATGGTCGCGGTCTTCAGGCAGGTGGGAACTGACTCCAGTGCAAGTGAGGTGGTGAAGATGTCAGCCAGCACCTCACAGAGCTGGTCCGCACATTCCTTCAGAACTTTCCCTGGGATGTTGTCTGGTCCGGTTGCTTTATGAGGATTAATCCTTCTGAGACTGCCTCTCGTGGGCACGAACGCGCCAAGCTCAAATTTTACGACCACGAACGCAAGTGCGTTGTCGCACAATAAACTACCCGGCGTCGGATTGTTTTGCATGTGACACAAATGTATTAAATTCCCCTTCTTCATCCCTGATCTGGCCTTTTCTTTTGTTTTATTGCCAAAAGTCAAGTGATCGCTTCCCCCTCCGTTGACTCCATGACTGAAATGATGAGAAATGAATGAATTTGTCATGAGCGAATTAAACTCGGGTCCAACGTGGCTGCACGAGGTTCTGCAGATTGCCTGGTGTGCTGGACCAGCGCTCCCTGTTTTTATTTTATTTTTTAGAACTTTTTTATTAACATATAAACATAGAACACCGCTGCGGCGGCAGCTCGTGCCTTTTTCCCCCCACCCGACCTGTCAATCAATTCAGTAGGCGTGTCAGCAAATGACCAATCAGCTACCTCAATTTGTCCCATAGGTAAACGCTCTGCCCTGCTGCTGCTCAAATGACGTCAAGAATTTGGAGCGAAAACGCGAGCATTAACGCGAGAACGAACGCAGAGCTATACTGTGAACTGCCTACGCACAGAACGCGCGCTTAGAGCGGCGTTCGGCCGAACGCAGAGCTATACTGGGGCCTTTGGTACACTTTTCTTGGAGTTACTCCAGAAGGGACAGTAACACTTTTATTACTTTTAATTTGAATAATTTTTTTTTATTAAGTCACCTAGAGACTTCCTTTAATTTTTGTTAATTCAAATGTCATCAAATGAATAACCTTGTGTTATTTGTATGAGCATTAGTACATTTAATGTTGGATAAAAGCAAAGACTCTGTTTAATTCAAACTGGACATTCTCTCACTATGAATGTGAAATTATGTATTTTTTCCTCTGAAACTGAATGAGACACAGTGATACTTTATCTCATTCAGTTAGCTTGAATTCAGGACATCACCACACCAAGAGACTTTTGTTTTTGTCCTACTTAATAATAAAGATGAATAATCTCTGGTTTTGTTATTATCTCAGTAAGTTTTCAAATGTGATGCTGTAGTGACGTTTGTTTTAATCAAACAAACAGGTCAACAGTGTTTTGTTTAAAGTGTTAAGGCAAATGAATCAGTTTTATCACAAAATACTGGCGTCTTAAAACTAACACTTTATCCTTCTAACATGAACTAATCTCTTGACCTACTTTCAACCTCCTAACATCCTCTGATGTCATTCTCATGCCTCCTGGTGCCACTTGCCCAATCAGGAAGAGCTACATTTCTATGTCAAGTCAGCTTCAAATACCCTGACTTCCTGTTTTTCTTCAGTCTAACGGGAGAACTGAGCTGGAAGTTTTTCTTCTGAAAAGCTGATGGACGCGTGGTCAAGCATCAAAGACCCCGTCCTATCAGCAAGGGTTTCAGCAAGCTATCTGAAACCCGACCTCGAGCTGAAAAGCTCCATCTGAATGAATTTTCCTCCCAGGGAAAGTTTTATTCTGAAAACTCAAACCAGGAAATGTCGTTACTGCGGTCCGAGTTGAGGCAGACGTTTTGAGACTCTGAAAACGGTAAACGGACTGACCAGTTGGACCAAGGGGGATTGACTGTCTTCACGAGGTAACAAAGTCGTCAGATGCTTTGCCAAAGTGTACAGACGTTTAGCCGAGATCGGCCGGAGAGCTGCTATGTCTCCTGGTTAAACACACCACTCCATCCATCCTTTCCTCCTTCTAATGCTAAAACTTCTACTAAACTATATATTTTTGCCAGTAACTAAACTTTAAGTTTAACGTACCTGCAGAATATGTAAATATGTCAACTTATCACTTGTCTGCTGTATCTAAATTTGAATCTGTCTACAAGTAAATTTATAGGAAATTCCGGTCGACCAATCCATGTAAATGTGTGATGTACAGTAATTTAATGATTTGTTAATTAAATGATTCAGTTCTGCTGAAGAAACATAAATTACTGTTTGTCTTTTACATCCCATCACCTAGTCACAGATTTATAAATTAATCTGAAAAGTGAGAACCAGTGAATTATTGATGATAATTTGTGTCAGTCTAAACCCTGCCCAATTTACATCTAAGTATAGATAAATCAGTAAAACTGAACCCCTGCCTATATTATTACAGTATAGTTGATTTATTATAAAGAGTGCTGTTTATTTAAAGGTATTGTGACATGATTTTGTAAATTTGAATATTTGTCAGAACATATATATCTTATATCATTGAGCTCTGTTCGTTTTTGCAAAATAAATTATAAATATATTAAAATTTTATTCTAAATTATGCTAATTTTTTCTCTGGTACTTGCTGGGATACGCCCCTAAAATTCCGCGCATTCCCGCAATACGTCATCAGTGTGACGTGACACATCAGTGTGACGTGACAACGGGCAGAAGGCAGAGCCTTGCCCGTTTGTTAGGTGTGTTAACTGCTTGCCATACTCATTCATTTCCTGAAGGATCGCCTCTTTTATTTGTGTAACTTGAAAAATGCCGTCACGTTGTAGCGCATTTGTGTGTTCTAATATCAGCAGTGAACAAGTGATTCTTCACAAATTTCCAAAAGATGACAAACTTCGACAAGAATGGACCAGACAAGGACCGGTGGGTTCCAGGAGTCGTATGTCTGCAGCGACCATTTCACTGCCGATTGTTTTCAGCACCTGGTATAAAAGAATCTTTAGGATTACCAGTAAGATTCAGAAGACTTTTAAAACCGGATGCTATTCCTACTATTTTTAAAAGAAAATCTACAGAAGAAAGTCCCACAGGAGCTACCATGTCGAAACAACGCAGGGACCATCGGAAGACTGTCCAGGAGATGAGTAAGTCTTTGTGTAAACATAATCGGAGGTGTGTAGTGTTTTAGATTATAAACTATATATTTTACGTGAGTTCATGTTGTTTTACTTTATACACTGTGAGTGTATAAAGCCAATTATCACGGCAGATTATTTATGTTCGCTGCTAACAAGCTAGCCGAATCAGTAGCACACACACTTTTCTAATGATGTATTTTTAAATTATGTCTGCGCGATCAGGTAACATCTCGTTTCTTTTTATTCGGGGAGGGTTTATTAATGAGAGTTTTGGAAGATTTACTGTCTTAAAATGATATATCGCTGACGCGACTGGTAATAAGCCAAGATGCA
>JBBPBX010057722.1:5537-22332 GCA_038048925.1 Garcialebias charrua
AATGATGTGGAGATGGCAAATGTCAATATTTTATTCGTAATAGAACATAGATGACAGATCAAAAGTTTAATCTGAGTAAATGTAACATTTTAAAGGAAAAATATGTTGATTCAAAATTTCACAGTGTCAACAAATCCCAAAAAAGTTGGGACAAGTAGCAATAAGTGGCTGGAAAAAGGAAATTGAGCATATAACGAACAGCTGGAAGACCAATTAACACTAATTAGGTCAATTGACAACATGATTGGGTATAAAAAGAGCTTCTCAGAGTGTCAGTGTCTCTCAGAAGCCAAGATGGTAAGAGGATCACCAATTCCACCATTGTTGCGCAGAAAGATAGTGCAGCAATACCAGAATGGTGTTACCCAGCGTAAAATAGCAAAGACTTTTAAGTTATCATCATCAACCGTGCATAACATCATCAAAAGATTCAGAGAATCTGGAACAATCGCTGTGCGTAAGGGTCAAGGCCGTAAAACTCTACTGGATGCTCGTGATCTCCGGGCCCTTAAACGTCACTGCACCTCAAACAGGAATGCCACTGTCAAGGAAATAACAGAATGGGCTCAGGAATACTTCCAGAAAGCATTGTCAGTGAACACAATCCACCGTGCCATCCGCCGTTGCCAGCTGAAACTCTACAGTGCAAAGAGGAAGCCATTTCTAAGCAAGCTCCACAAGCTCAGACGTTTGCACTGGGCCAGGGGTCATTTAAAATGGAGTGTGGCAAAATGGAAGACTGTTCTGTGGTCAGATGAGTCACGATTTGAAGTTCTTTATGGAACACTGGGACGCCATGTCATCCGGACCAGAGAGGACAAGGATAGCCCAAGTTGTTATCAACGCTCCGTTCAGAAGCCTGCATCACTGATGGTATGGGGTTGCATGAGCGCTTGTGGCATGGGCAGCTTGCATGTCTGGAAAGGCACCATTAATGCAGAGAACTATGTTCAGGTTCTAGAACAACATATGCTCCATCTAGACGTCATCTCTTTCAGGGAAGACCCTGCATTTTTCAACAAGATAATGCCAGACCACATTCTGCAGCAATCACAACATCATGGCTACGTAGGAGAAGGATCCGGTACTGAAATGTCCAGCCTGCAGTCCAGATCTTTCACCTATAGAGAACATTTGGTGCATCATAAAGAGGAAGGTGCAACAAAGAAGGCCCAAGACGATTGAACAGTTAGAGGCCTGTATCTGTGATTTGTGTTCTATTCTGAATAAAATATTAGATGTTGGCACCTCCACATCATTGCATTCAGTTTTTATTCACAAATTGTTTAGTGTCCCAACTTTTTTGGAATCCGGTTTGTATATTCTGATTTAATTTCATTTTGTATGTTGCTTGTTGTTTGTTTGTACAGCACTTTGGTCGGCCTTAGCTGTTTACAGTGCTCTATAAATAAAATGGTATGGTATTTCTACCCGTTTTGGCTTGAGCCCCAAACTCCTGAAAGGATGTGTGACTCAGCTGTGTGAAGTTTTTCGGCCCATTTTTTTCACCTGAGCCTGATGGTGGGTCCTGCTCTGTGGAAAACAACATGCCTGGTCCTGGTGCCAAAAAATAACCGCACAAACTCACCCAGTGACTACAGACCTGTGGCCTTGACATCACATGCCATGAAGTCGCTGGAGAGGCTGGTCCTGCAGCACGTCAGATCAGTGGTGGAACCATACCTGGACCCCATCCAGTTTGCGTACCAGCTACACGTTGGAGTTGATGACGCCATCATCTACCTGCTGCTCAGAGCCTACATGCACCTGGACAGGGCAAGCAGCACTGTACGAGTCATGTTCAGTGCTTTTAACACCATGAGACCTGCTCTACTCTGCAGTAAGCTCCTGGACATGCAGGTGAACAACTCGCTGGTCACCTGGATCGGAGACTACCTCACAGATCGACCACAGCATGTGAGGCTGCAGAACACCACCTCATGCACCATACTGAGCAGCACAGGGGCTCCTCAGGGGACAGTCCTCTCACAGTTTCTGTTCACCCTCTACACCTCGGACTCCAGGTACAACTCACAATCCTACCACCTGCAGGTTTGTGGGCTGCATCAATGGTGACAGGAAGCTGAATACAAGGTGGTGTGGACAGAACCACCTGCAACTCAATGTTAGGAAAACTAAAGCGCTGCAGGTGGACTACAGGAAGATCAGCCCCCAAACCCTACATCAAGGTACTAAGGTGGCCACTGTGGACTGCTACAAGTACCTGGAGTCCACCTAGACAATAAACTGGACTAGCAGGACAATGTTGCAGATGTTTTATCACTTGGTGGTCTCCAGCATCGTCTCCTACGTGTGGTGTGGTGGGGCAGCAGGGTGAAGAAAGCTGATGCCAACAGACTCGATCAACTCATGAAGAGAGCTGGCTCAGTTCTGGAAGTGGACCTGCAGTCTCTGACAGACGTGTCTGAGCAGAGGATAAGATAAGAAAGAGCTTTACTGATCTCGCAGGAAATTGTTGTGCCAGAGTTTCACTACAAAGGAACATACACAAGGAATCACACAAGATATAAAAATAACAGAGAATATACAAAAATACTAACAATTAACATAACATCTATACCAGGTGCAGACAGAAACATTAAAGTGTTTATTGTGGTGCAGGGTTAATTTTATCGTCCTATGTGTAGAAAGCTAGCCTGGCCCTCGCCTTCCTGCACAGCTCCGCTCAATTCTCATTTCCCTTCACTGCACAGTCTGGGACTTCTCTCATAGACAACGATTTCTCCGGTAGATTTTTGACCGGACCAATCAGAGAACAGAAGGGGCGGAGTTTTTGGCCCCTAACCCACGCCCCCACCTGTCCCAGCGCAGCCAGCGAGCATTCGCATGTTCTCATTCAAAGCGATGCAGGACTGTTTTATATGTGACACAAATTTATTAATTTCCCCTTCTTAATCCCTTATCTGGAGTTTTCTTTTCTTTTTTTTTTGCCAAAAGTAAGTGATCATCGCTCCCTCCTCCTCATCCTCCTCTCCCTCCGCTGAGTGAAATGAACAAGGAAATGCCTCAGGTTGTCACGAGAGAATTAAAGTCAGGTTTTACGTTGCTGCCCGAGTCCCATCAGATTTCCTGGTCTTCTGGTGTGTTGGACCAGCGATCCATGGTTTTATTTTATTTTATTAGGACGTTTTATTAACATATAAACACAGAATATGCAGCGCGGCAGCGAGAGACAATTCAGCAGGAGGCGGAGCTGAAGTCAAGTTCAGCAGACCACGGGGGAGCAGCCATCAGCAGAGGCCACGCCTCCAGCAAGAATCGTTTCCCTATCCACCTTATTCTTGGGGGTGTCACTGTAGAAGCGATAATGTGTCGTACTTCCGTTTGACCCCGGAAGTAGAATTTTTGCATTGGCTCCTGGTTGTTTACCTGCTAATCTGCACGCGTCGTTGAAGTTCTGTTAAAGTTCTGTTTTCTGTTATTTCGAGCTAATATTGTCACGAAGATGTCCTTGTGGAGCTCGGGTACCTGTTGCGCTGTTCGTGGCTGTACGAATAATCAGACGAAGCTGAATTTGTGGCTGCAACTAGTGTGTGTTGAACATGCTCCGAAAACAAAAACCTGCATCCTTCTTTGTGGCTGGGCTACGAGAAACCACCTGAAAAAAGACTCTGTATCCTCCAGAGGATCGAGAACACCAGGTATGATTTAAGAGACAGCTTTTAGTGTTATGATTTTATGTAGTCAGTGATTAAATGATACTAATATTTTCGTTCATAACTGGCAAATAAACACACGCACCTATATATGTATGCTGTGTGTGTTTATTTATTTATATATATATATAATATAGGTGTGTGTTGTGTTTATTTATATATATATATATAATATAGGTGTGTGTTGTGTTTATTTATATATATTATAGGTGTGTGTGTGTTTATTTTATATATANAATGATACTAATATTTTCGTGCATAACTGGCTAATAAACACACGCACCTATATATGTACTGTATGCTGTGTGTGTATATTTATTTATATATATATATAATATAGGTGTGTGTTGTGTTTATTTATATATATATATATATAATATAAGTGTGTGTTGTGTTTATTTATATATAGTATAGGTGTGTGTGTGCGTGGGTTTCTTTTATATATAATCTAGGTGTGTTTGTGTGTGTTTATTTATATATATAATCTAGTGTGTGTGTGTGCGTTTATTTATATATATAATCTATGTGTGTGTGTGTGTTTGTGTGTGTTCATAAATGAACCCTAATGTTTGTATACTGTACTTTTACATTCCTCCTTTCTGTTATATTTCTGCATAAGGTGAGTTCCAGGGATGGATGACGCTCCAGTTGGTCCAGGGATGGATGACAGGGATGGATGGATGACACTCCAGTTGGTCCAGAAGTTTGTGTGCAGTTATGTACCACAGCAACAAATGAGTGAAAATATAATTTCTATAAATAAATCTGCGTTTGAAGTACATTTGGTGTTGCTGTGTTTCACCTTCTTTATTTCAATAAGATACGTTGTTTAATGTCTAATGAGAAGTTCTACTGCAAATAAAAAAACTAGATGTGATTGTTTTTTTGGCAACTTACCAGTTTAGTTTTTTATTGACAAGTACAAAACTTAAAAACATGCATGTTGCTGTATGGTTCCTCCTCCGGGAGGAGATTGATAAAGTTCAGAATAAAAGCTATAATTATAAACTAAAAACATTTGAAACTGAATACAATATGAGAACTGTGGGTGATTTGATGTCTTTTAATGAAAATGATTGGCTGCAGAATAAATACCAGAATAAATACCAGGTCAAATACACTCTTCAACAAGAAATGATGGGCAGTTTCTGATTTTAAACAAACTGGAACAGATTCCTCATCATGTGGGACCACTGGACGACCACTGGACGACCACTGGACGACTGGAGCAAGCAGCCAACCCCTCCGGAATCCAAGACGATGGAACTTGGCCCTTCACTCGTCTGTTCCTTAAAAAAAAAAGAATAAACTGTCATGTTTGCATCACAAAGTCTAAAATAAGACCAAGTTTGCTACTCAAAGTAGAAAAAATAAATACAGTTGCTCCTAAAATTTTTACTCATTCACAAAGATTAGAGTAAGATCAGAGTAAGTGTGTCTGTCAACTTCAGCGTGGGTGACCAGTCTGTGTTTGACTTGTGTGTAGGCCTTCCTGAAAATATAAATATTTCAATAGAACAAATGTAATAACCAAAAGATGAACTTGTGTTATGGAATATTTTCTGTACAGACAGCATCCCACTGCTTTATTCACATGAGAGTAACAGGGACCTACAATCAAAACAGTACAAACAATACAGTATGTATGTGCAGTATGTATGTATATACTGTATATACAGTGTGCATACAGTATACACATACACACAGTATATGTATGTACTGCAAATGTATTACACACACATGTGTTTATATTATTTATCCACAGATTTGTTTAGTAAATACTTTAACAGATGCTAACGCTACATGCTAAGCTAACCACAGCTAGTAGACGGTGCTACTGCTAAATCATGAAGAAAAAACAACAACAGCTCCAACACAGAGAAAATTATACTCTCACATTGTTCTGAAATTGTTTCACAAAATGATTTATGTAGAATATTTTGTTTACCGGAGAAAACGTGATCTGAACACGACGTCTTCGAGAGCAGATCCGAGCAGAGGAGGGGCAGCTGTCAGCTCGTCCGATGGAGATAAATCCTTCACGTTTACTTATTTTTGGGATGAAGTGAAAACTGCGCTTTGAACAAACGTCTACCCGACAGGAACACCCACTGACCCAACACGAAGTAACCATTGCAATTAATTAGAAATAAACAAAACAAAAAAACAAACGTGAAAAATACAGCCAGTAGACTGGGCTTTAACTGCTGCTCTCACTTCCGGCGGAAGACGTACACATAATTCGCGCAAGGCATCATGGGGGCTAGGAATAAGGTGGATAACAGAAAGTCCAGACCCTAGTACGAAGCGAAGGACAAGGGTCTGGTTTTAACCAGGCTAGTAGAAAGCAGGAGGAGTTGAAAAGTTTGATAGCCACATGGAGGAAGGACTTCCTGTTTTGTTCTTCTGTGGAACACCTCAGTGGTCTCAGTCTACGACTGAAGGTGCTGCTGAAAGTGAATGATGCTGAGGAAACTGCTCTAGATCCTGAACAACTCGTCACATCCCCTGCATGACACTGGACTCTTACCGCAGCACCTTGTCGTAGACCACCGAGGTGTTCCACAGAACAATGCAAGAAGTCCTTCCTCCCTGTGGCTATCAAACTTTTCAACTCCTCCTGCTTTCTACACATAGGACAATAAAATTAATCCTTGTACCACAATAAACACTTTAATGTTTCTGTCTGCACCTGGTATACATGTTAATTGTTAGTATTTTTACATTATCTGTTATTTTTATGTCTTGTGTATGAATGTTACGCCTGTCATGCATCTTTTAATGAGTCATTTAACTCCTGGAATGATGACTAGATTCCTGACTACCAGGAAAAATTAATATTGCCCATGTCCAATATTTTATTATTCATGAGGAAGAAAAAAAATCAAAGTCCACCCTTTCATATTTGGTATGATTGAAAAGCCCTAAATGTCCTCTGTAGAGAGCAAAAGGAGTAGTAATTCAGTAGGATGCTGTGGGTGGGAGATATTCAGGTTTACAAAAATGTCTTCCAAGGAGGACAAATTTGAACTGCTGGTGGTCAGGAGGATAGGTATTGGGAAGAAAAAAAACTCAATAGGGTTGTGCATTCTGAAGAAATCATGTAAAAACATAAAAACATCTGGTTAGGGGGCATCCCTCAATATGGAACACACCTGACAGAGTTATGACTTTTGTAACTTATAAGACTTTTACATAATCTTTACAATATATAATGCAATAATGTGTATTGCATTAGTTAGAAAATTAGAAAGTGTTAGTCATTTTGTACTGTATTAGTATTAGTTAGAAAACTAGAAAGAGTTAGTCATTTTGTACTGTATTAGTATTAGTTAGAAAATTAGAAAGAGTTAGTCATTTTGTACTGTTGGTTGAAGAATATTATTGTTTAACCTGATTGTTGGAAAAAGTTGGTTGAAGATTATTATTGTTTACATGGTTTGACTACTGTTGTTTAATCTGATTGTTGGAGATAAGGGGCAGATATAATAAGATTTATTCTTCTTTCTGCCACCTTTCATTTTTTTACATTTTGTACACTATCATTATGAGATTGCCTTGTATTGTTTCTTTTGTAAAAAAAATGAACAAATTTAATAAACATAAACATAAACATATATATGTATATATATATTGTAAAGTCACTAGCTTTCAAATTATGCATATCTAAGTTGACAATTGCGTAACACATTAAATACGTTTTATTTCCTGTAACCGCATTTGCACAGTGAAGTAATTTGCTGACGGTCCCTACAGGACCCCAGCCAGGGGAGGGCAGTCTTTGTGCTCATTGCTCCACACCACCGCTCGCGGTAAACATGGCGGCAGCGTACGGTCGTCGGTCGCCGTTATTGTCTCTCTCGTAGGTCTAGCTTCGATTTTTCTTAGTCGAAACAAGACGAAAATACCCCTGATAGCACAGGGTTGTAAAATTGGTGCTGTAGCGCAACAACAAGAACAAAAAAATATCGAGCAGCTATCCGCCATTATGGTCTCGTGCTGGAACGTAGGCGCTGTAGCCCCGCCCCCTCCCCTCCCCCTCCGAGCTAACGCCGAGCTATCCTCTTTCTGCGACTAGTCGAGCTGAGCGCTCTCTCTCATGGCTGACGTTCACTTTCGTCCTGCCGTTACATTTATGTGGCAAGCACGTTTCGATATCACCCGCAGTTTAAGTTATAGACGGGGTCAGCTCGTATGTTAGTCACGCTGCACGTCTGTGGCAAACGGTTTCTAGTTGAAACAGATGAGGTGAACGTGACGGGTAGAAGACATGGCAGAGAAAACAGACACGCTTTCTCTCAGCTCATGAAGCGACAACATGGATCGGACGTTCTGATGATCACGTCGTACAGCACAGTAGTTAAAATAAATAGCACAATCAGGAATTTATGTTTACCACAAGAAGTACAGCTAACGCGAATCGTAGCGAAACGTTGCATAAACGTCAGAATAATTACAACTTTACCTCTTTTTTTTTTTTGGCGAACCAACGGCTAATTTCCCAACGTTAACAGTCTCGCACCAAACCTGACTTCAAGCCGGTAAATATTCTAAAGGAATGAACGGGAACCAAAGAACAGTGTAGCCTCCTTATCGTTAGCATGTCAGCTAACTTGCTAGCCACACTGACGACAAGCTTTGCCAACTTCTCGACGCTGCAAGCTAATGTAGCCGCTACTAAAATCTTAATTTTCTTGAGAGACACAATTTAACCAGAACGTTTCAGTCGACACTGGATGAGCAACTTATTATTGCTAACCATTCTGCCTAATCGGCAAGGTTAAACGGTAACTTGCTACATTTAGCACAACAACCAACCCCCGACAGTCTCGGCTAACCAGCTAACATCAGTTAAACTTACCGCGAGCGGCTGCCACCAGCGACACCAGTTCAACAGATCCCAACCAGCAACTAGGTGTACATCCTCCGGCTGGGGACAAGAGGTTCGGTTCGGAGAAATAGTCGTAAACGTAAATGAGATTAGCCTTTAGCCGTATGGCGCTAACAACAGTGTACGAAGCGGCGTTCCTTGAACATGGGAGGAGGCGTGGCTATCGTGGAGGCAGGTGAGTCTCCTCCCACTCTGAGCTCTGATTGGTCAGATTCCAGAATGAAAACAAATACTGAACAGTAAAGACAGTGAACAAATAACTTGATGTAAAGCGGCTGGATTTTATATTTGGTCACACCAAGAGCAGGATTATCTGCACAGTCTGGAGCACAGGCATGAACGGTGTGAAACACAACGAGTCCATGGTCTTCTCACTCAGCCTGCTGAAGTTCACAGAACTCAGGCTGAAACAAAATCACAGACAGAAATGATGCTAATTACATGTTTTTACTCTCACTCCTGCATGACTTTGTTTAAAAAACAGAAATAAATGCAGCTGGGGGAAATTAGGATATTTAAAAAAAAGTAGGACTATAAATATGCATGTCTTAAATATACATGTCATAAATGTAAAAAAACTAAGAAGCCATACTATTCATTCAACCTTTATTTATACAGGTAGTCTCACTGAGTCACGAGGACTCATTTTCAAGAGAGACCTGTTTAGGGAGCAGATGGTGGGGGTTAAGGGCCTTGCTCAGGTGCCCAGAGTGGGGCGAATGAGGGTGGAGGCAGGTGTGGGTGTTTCACCTTTTTCCACCCACACTTTTTGATGTTGTCGGTACCGGGGCTTGAACTGGCGATCTTTCGATCACAGACCCACCGTCTCTAACCTCTGTGCCACCGCTCCCCCCACATTACATACCATCCATCCATCATCTTTACCCACTTCTTCCTTTTCGGGTCATGGGGGTCACTGGTGCCCATGTCCAGACATCACTGTGCGAGAGGCTTCTGTTGTGACTTGGCGCTATATAAATAAGCTGAATTGAATAGAGGCGGGGGACACCCTGGACAGGTCTCCAGTCCATCACAGGGACACATAGAGAGAAAGAACTATTCACTCTCTCACTCACACCTATGGACAATTTATCAGCCTAACATGCATGCTTTTGGTCTGTGGGAGGAAACTGGTGTACCCGGAGATGGGCCATGCATGCACGGAGAGAACATGCAGTCTCCACCCAGGGGGGTCCCCAGCCGAGATTTGAACCCGGGTGACCGGCTCGCTGAGAGGCAACGGCTCTACAACTGTGCCACCGTGCTGCCCTCTGTAATTACAATTTGACAAAATATTTGAACAAAACTCACCCGTACCACAATGAATTGTTGAAAGAATCCTTTAATAGTATTTTTTAGGAGATACAACTTTTAGCAGGAGTTTAAAGAAAATTTAAAATAAATATAAATGTACAAACAAGTTTCACTTCTTCCTTTTTTGAAGTCTAAGACACAAATTGAAAAAAAAATCTTATTACATTTTTAAGTGGACTTCATGGGCATATATTTTGAAATCATACCTATACACTTATCAGCCATGTATTATTTCAATATTAGCTAATATAATAATAATAATCATTTTATTTAAAAAGTGCCTTTCAAAACATCCAATGACACTTTACAGCAAGAATCATGTCAGATAAGATTGTGAGCAAATAAAATGTTTAAAACCTTTTTTTTTTTACATTATCTTTCATTTGGCTAAATTATTTCTAATATGTAGCCTTGGTTTTCTATTTTCCTTTTGTTGGTTTATGTCATTAATAATGTGCTCATTAAAAGTTTGGCAAATTTAGCCACGCTTAATCAGAAATTTCCAGAAAGTTTATATTATTACAACCACTTGTCCCAAATAAAATGTTATCAAGAGGTAGAGAGAAAGGTGAACAGCATTCATTAAAGTTCACAGACATATTGTGTCAACTACAGTATCAGGACTCACTGAAGAAAATACAGCAACAAGGATCACATTGCAGGAGACCATTTAGTTGTTTTACAGCTTTTTTAATATAAATTTTAACACTATTTAGTATCAAAGAGAAACCTGACAATTTATATTTCTTTCTCTTCAGACAATCCTTCATATTTAATCTCTAATACAGCTCTAATGTGGGGGTGAAACATCAATGGAATTAAACAGTAAAGGTCCTAAATAGAGAAATGAAGAGCTCCGTAGTCTGACAGATTGTTGTTCAGCATCTTAAGTGAAGGACGTTCATTTGAAGGATTATGCAGATAGTTGTGAGAATGACTCCTGTTCTCATAACATTGGTCGCTCCTGCAGCTGCAAGGAGAGAATGGAAGAGGAGGATATCCAGTTAGCTGTGTGGGTCGTTTTTAAAACAGTAAGGCATTTTGCAGTACATAGAAACATTAAAGATGCCTTCAATGTTTTAATGGTGACAAATATGCTTCATTCATACCCATCTACTCACTAGACTCATGTACACTGTATTATTTTACATTATTAGTGTTTAACATACATCATGTACGTTAAACCTTACCCTTTATTTATCCAGGCAGTCTCATTGATTGAGCCACGAGAACTCATTTTCAAGAGAGATCTGTTAGGGAGCAGATGGTGGGGGTTAAGGGCCTTGCTCAGGGGCCCAGAGTGGGACGAATGAGGGTGGAGGCAGGTGTGGGTGTTTCACCTTTTTACATCCACATTTTTTGATGTTGTCGGTACCGGGGCTTGAACCGGCGATCTTCCAATCACAGGCCCACTGTCTCTAACCTCTGTGCCACCACTCCCACACATCTTAGATCTTTTAGCGTATCATTTAGCCTATATAGATCCTTGTATACTGTTTCTTTTTAGACTTAATATTTTTGCTATTTTGGGACATAACTGGGAACTTGAGTACACAATTTCATTCCACCTCATGTACCACATGTGATGCGAATGACAATAAAGAACCTTAATATATATTAAGCTAACCCAACTTTAAGAAAGATGGGATGTGTAAAATGTAAAAGAAATTACTTGGAAAATCTCAAACACATATTTTATTCATAATACAACAAAGTACATATCTCAAGTGTTTAAACTTTCTTTATTAAATAATAATAATAATAAACTTTATTTGTATAGCACCTTCCTACAATGCCTTGCATTGACCAAGGTGCTTAACAGGATAAAAAGATGAATAAACTGGAACAATAAATCAATGAAAATAGAATAAGAAACAACAGCAATAAAAGAAGGCAATGGAAATAAAAAATGCTACATACTAAAATAACACTAAAATAACACAAGTAATAAAAGTTACACACTGAAAGCTTTTTTGAACAAGTGGAAATAAAAAGGCAATGGAAATAAAAAATGTTACATATTAAAATACCAAAAGTAATAAAAGTTACACACTGGAAGCTTATTTGAACAAGTGGAAATAAAAAGGCAATGGAAATAAAAAATGCTACATATTAAAATACCAAAAGTAATAAAAGTTACACACTGAAAGCTTTTTTGAACAAGTGGGTCTTCAGTCTGGTTTTGAACAGAGTCAGATCAGAGGTGGCACGCAGCTCAAGGGGGAGGCTGTTCCAGGCTTTTGGGCCGGCAACAGAAAATGACCGGTCTCCCCATTGTTTGTACCTTGAGCGAGGCACCTCCAGCAGGTGTTGACTGGCAGATCGTAAATCTCTGCCGGGCTGATGGGCTTTCAAAAGTTCTGAGATGTACAGAGGAGCAAGTCCATTCAGAGCTTTGAAAACAAACAGGAGCAGCTTGAACTGTATCCTGAACTGAACCGGGAGCCAGTGTAGAGAGGACAGGACAGGAGTGATGTGTTCATATTTTCGTGTGTTGGTCAAAAAGCGCGCGGCAGAGTTCTGTACAAGCTGTAAACGGGAGATGGAGGATTGATTAATACCAACATACAAAGCATTACAATAGTCAAGTCTGGAGGTCACAAACATGAGTTTGAAATTTAGCAGCAACACATAAAAAAAGTTGGGACAAGAGCTACAAAAGCTATAAAAACAGCTGGAGGAGCATTTTACAGTGAACTGAGTTATTTTAGAGAGGCTGACTGTATCAGACGTAAAGATGGACAGATGTTCACTAGTCTGCAACAACTGCATCTAAAACCAGTGGAACAATTTGAGAATGTTTCTTCATGTTGGCTCGCTCTGGTGACTCCTCCTGGTTAGAGCAGTTGAAAAAGAGAAAAAGTTTACAATGAAAAACTGGAAAAACTTTAAAATCCCATCCTCTACAGTTAATTTAATAAAAAATATTAATAATCAGTAAAAATGTCTGGAAAACAAACTCCAGCAGCTTGTCTCCTCCATTAGACATTTATAAACTGTTGTTAAAAGAAGAGGCGAGGCTTCAACTGTGGGAAACGTTGTCCTGTCACAACTTGCTTGAGATGCATTGTTGCCAAAAAAAGTAAATTTTCTTAGATTAAACATTTGATATGTTTACTGTGATCTATTGTGAATAAAATATGGGTTTATGAGATTTGCAAATCACTGCACTGTAGTTTTATTTACATTTTCCACAATGTCACAATTTTTCGTTTGAAATTGGAGTTGTATTATTATAATTTAAAAGTAAATAATTATGCTCAAGAGAAAATTCAGATTAAAATAGCATTTCTTAAACGTGACTCTGCACAATATATTTAAATAAACAGTAAATGAGTGAGTTATAACCATACCATGTGACGTGGGAGCTCCTGTAGTCAGTTTAGCGTTAGTTTTGGTTGTTGGTGTAGGAGCTGGTGCCTTGGTATTTGTAGTAGCAGTGTTTGGTGTTGTGAAGTGCGCTGTGCTCGGAGCAGGAGTGGTTGCATTAGTATTTTGTGTAGGTGGTCTTATTGTTGTAGCAGCAGTGTTTGTTGTGGAGACTGTCGTAGTCTGTGGAGCAGCAGTGGGGACCACAGCTCCAGAGCGGACCGTGTACAAGCTGGTAAATACACTTCCAACCAGAGATGATGAAGGGCCGGTGCAGGTACACAGATCAGGGCACTTACCAGAAGGCCTGGTCGCAATGCACAGATTAACTTTACACTCAACATACATCTGTAAGAAGAACAGCAACGGTTAACAAGAAGAACAAACATCACAGAGATTCACAACTTAAAGATCAACTAAAAATGGTTGAAAAACACCGAAATAATAGCAAAACATTTAACTTCGACTAACTCATGTAAATCTACAAGAATATTTTAGTTTGGGCACAGTGGCTCAGTTGGTAAAGATGCTGCCTCTCAGCGCTAAGGTTGCTGGTTCAAATCCAGGCCCTGGACCTTTCTGGGTGGAGTCTGCATGTTCTCTCTGTGCATGCATGGGTTTTCGCCAGGTACTCCAGTTTCCTCCCACAGACCAAAAACATGCATGTTAGACTGATTGTTAAATCTAAATTGTCTCTAGGTGTGAGTGAGAGACTGGTTGTCTCTGTGATGGACTGGAGACCTGTCCAGGGTGTCCCCTGCCTCACACCCAGTGATTGCTGGACATGGGCACCAGTGACCCCCGTGACCCAAAAATGATGTAGTGGGTAAAGATAATGGATGGATGGATTTTAGTTTGGCCTAAAGCGACAGACTGATACAATGTCTTGAAATAATACTTATACTGTATCCTTTGAACTTATCCATGTTTTCTCATGCTACAATCACATAGCCTACCGGTACTCATTTCTCAACAGCTTTATTTCTGACTTGTCTGGTGTGTTCCTTGGCCTTCACGATGCTGTTCGATCACTAATGTTCTGTAAGAAACCTCTGAGGCCCTCACAGTGTAGCTGTACCGGTATTTATACTGAGATGAAATCACACAAAGGTGAACTGAGTAATTAAGTGATGTCTGAAGCCAGTCAGCTGCAGTTCATTTTAGTTTGATTATCAAAGTAAATGGGGTCTGAATACGAGTGTGTGTCACACTTTTCAGATTCTTGTCGTCCACTGTGTGGTGTGTGAGACCACAGACCGTTTTTTTTGAGGTCGCCAAAGCATCCATTTCAAGACGGTAAACTTTGGAATTAGACTTTTCTGTGACAACCTCCAATGTGTTGCTGGATGACAAACATCTAGAAAAGGATTTGGGAGCAGAACTTTAGTGTGGCTGTGGTGTGCTTCAAAACAAGAGGCCATGCTTACTGGAAAATGTATTTCAGAGCATTTCATCCAGTATCTGTCCTGTTCAAAAAGGACTGAGATATTGTATATCACCTGTGATCCAAAATAGGATGGCTCTCTGCAAAGTCCTCCGTTTCAGATTCCATACATTGGCTCTCTGCAAAGTCCTCCGTTTCAGATTCCATACATTCGCTCACTACCATCTCAGCTCGATCGATGCTGCAGTTGGACATGACATGGAGGTCCAGCTGTTTGATCCTGGATCCGACATTCATGGCCCCGACAATGTTATCAGTGGAGGTTCCTGTTCCTACTTTGGCCTGAAAGTTAGAGAGAAACCTGGGAATGGATGTGAGTTTGGCAGGGGCCCCTCTCCTGGAAGGTGAAACTCTATCCAAACACAAATCTTGCCAAAGGTCTCCCTCTCTGTGGATATGCCAACAGCAGACTGAGGTCCTTTGAGCTGGACTGCTGGGATCTGGCAGGCCAGAGGCAGCACGAGGATGGGACTGCTTCTGATCATAGTGTAGGGAGACACTTTTCAGAGTGTTGGTGTAAACCAGCTCCGAACCAGAGTGCTGGGGGAAAATGACAAAGAAAAGCTCTTTAAGGACTTTAAGTACTATGCTGGTGAAGATTCTCAGTCGAGAAGCGAAACGTCTTCTGTTACAAATAAAGTCCAGTTGATCTTGAATTGAACGCCTTTTTGACTTTAAAGCTCCACTGACATGTTCTTTTGACTTTTCAAAAAATGGCACAACATATATAAATATTAAGATAGACCTCTGACCGTTTTTGCTAAAATAATGTTAAATGAATGAAAATTTCTCTCAAAATAGTTTAAAATTAGCGCCGTTTTTTTAGACCGTAAATCCGGATTTTCCGGTCACGTGAGCATTCCTGTTTCTGACGTCACGTCCGTAAATTTCGCCAGCGCACCTAAAAACACTCTATTTTCATCTAAAAACTACTTTTGAGTGCATAAAAATGATCGGAAACGTGTGTTTATATGCTTAACTTGCTAACTGTAGTGAAAAAACACATGAAAACTCAGTATTTTTTTCGTTTTTTCCAAAAATTCGCAACCCGGAAGTCCGTTCGTAAATTTCGCCAGCGCACCTAAAAACACTCTATTTTCATCTAAAAACTACTTTTGAGTGCATAAAAATGATCGGAAACGTGTGTTTATATGCTTAACTTGCTAACTGTAGTGAAAAAACACATGAAAACTCAGTATTTTTGTCGTTTGAGCAGAGTTCAGTATCGGACGTGACGTCAGAAACGGGAATGCTGACACGTGACCGGAAGATCCGGATTTACGGTCTAAAAAAACGGCGCTAATTTTAAACTATTTTGAGAGAAATTTTCATTCATTTAACATTATTTTAGCAAAAACGGTCAGAGGTCTATCTTAATATTTATATATGTTGTGCCATTTTTTGAAAAGTCAAAAGAACATGTCAGTGGAGCTTTAAGTACTGTAGTCTGATGACTGCCAAGCATTCTGCCTGAGCTTTAAGGAGCACAGACACAAACCATGCTGGGCCTCATCATTTAAAACCAAAACCGACAAGTGACAAAATTTTTAAAGATGCCCAAATACAGGTAGTCCCCGACTTACGAGCGAGTTCCGTACCTACGGGCCGTTCGTAAGTCGAAAATTCGTAAGTAGGGTCACAAATTTTTTTTTATTTAAAAAAAATAATAAATGAATACATGTACAGTACTGTACAGTCACCAAGCACTTAGCCTATCCTAACACAGTTTTTAAAGATGAAGGACTGAGTTGAATTGTCTCCCTTTCACATAAAGGGAGCTAGCTGGAGAGCTGCAGGCAATGAGACCTCGGAGACCTCGCTACGTCTCCGGAGGGCGCTACGTCTCCAGTGTCTCCTGCGTCTCAAGAAGGCGCTACGTCTCTAGCGTCTCCTGCGTCTCCAGAGGGCGCTGCGCCGCCAGTGTCTCCTGCGTCTCCAGAGGGCGCTATGTCTCCAGCGTCTCCTGCGTCTCCAGTGTCTCCTGCATCTCCAGAGGGCGCTGTGTCTCCAGAGGGCGCAACGACTCCTGCGCCTTCAGTCGCCTCGACATCCACAGAGGATCCCCGGCCCGCTGACGCCTCGACGTCCACAGAGGGTCCC
>JBBPBX010057723.1:0-22332 GCA_038048925.1 Garcialebias charrua
CCCGAAAGATTTTGTACATTTTTTAACATGCTTCAGGTAAAAGTCATTTACTAACCTAATTTAATGAGAACATAAATAGGAAAAATTATGTCAACCAAAAAATTAACAACCAACAACAACAGCAAGTCAAATACAGCAGAGTATTTTGCTAACATTACTGCAATGCACTTCTCTTCGGGATTCCTGGCAAGAACATACAAAAACTACAGTATGTCCAGAACAGCGCTGCCAGGGTCCTGATGAGAGTGCGTAAGTATGAACACATCACTCCTGTACTGCGTTCACTACACTGGCTTCCTGTTTCTGCCCGGATCACGTACAAAATTTATCTGCTCACCTTCCAGTGCCTGTACGGTAATGCACCATCCTATTTAAAAGAACTTCTCACCCCTCACTGTCCTTCCCGCACTCTCCGCTCTTCCAACACCCATCTTCTTCTCACTCCCAGGTCTCGGTCTCGCACAATGGGAGACCGGGCTTTCTCCTGCGCTGCCCCTCGGCTGTGGAACGCCCTGCCCTCATATCTGAGGGCCCCACAGACCGTGACATGTTTTAAAAAAGGTCTTAAAACCTTTCTTTTTATCCAGTTTTTTAAATAATTAATTGTGCTTTTGTTTTTTATTGCACCCAGTTTTTTGAGTATTTTATCTGCATTTTGTGAATTTTAAGTTTTTGATGCAATCATCTGTGAGGCTCCATCCTCTTGGTTGTTCCTCTTCTTTGTTGCATTTATGGTTGATTTTTATCTTGATTTTATTTTTCATTGTAGCACTTTGAGATCTGTTTGATGTAAAGTGCGTTATAAATAAAAGTTATTATTATTATTAACAATGCGCTGCTCCGAGTCAACAGATGCATTTAAAAACTTAAGACTTATCTCTTCAGACAGGCTTTTGGTTACCGTATTCCGTATTAACCAATGCAGTATTAACCAATGCAGATCTGTTCCTGTCTTTGATTTTATACGTCTACCTTATAATGTTTTGCTAGTTTTTTGATACTTTGTAAAAAAAAAAAAAAAAAAAAAAATTTTTTTTTTTTTTTTTTTTTTTTTCTTCTCTCTTTTGTTTTCTATTGTTTATTGTTTGTTTGTTTATTGTTTATTGTTTAAGGAAATTATACCACTGCTGTTCATTGTTCTTTAGTTTTAGCAGGTCGCTTTCGTAAATGAGCCCTTGAGGTTCAAAAGATTTACCTGACTAAATAAAGGTTGAATGAAAAATTCGCCGGAGGAAAATACGCTCCGGTGTTTAATCCGCTTTGTCCAATTATTAACAATAATCAAGAAAAAAACGTACACAGTACGCCTCGGTGTTTAATACGCGTCATCACCACGCGACGCGTCAGCGCCTCATTTGCCCTAATCAAGATGGCGGCGACAGAAGCAAGCGAGTACGAAGATCTTCACAAGGAAACACGGTAAAACAATTATTTCTTTGCGAGAAAAAATATATTTCTTAGCTGACTTCATAGCAGACGGGCTCCTGAGCTTAACGAAATGTTCAAATCAGCTGGATTTAAAAAAAAAAAGTTCGCTGAATTTTAGGCAGGCGCCAGGCGGGTCAAACCGGACGCTTTCTTTCTTTAAATTTAGCTAAATAAACGCTTAAAAAATATATTTCTGAGCTGACTTAATAGTAGACGTACTCCTGAGTTTAACGAAATGTTCAAATCAGCTGGATTAAAAAAAAAAAGTTCGCTGACTTTTATGCAGGCGCCAGGCGGGTCAAACCGGACGCTTTGTTTCTTTAAATTTAGCTAAATAAACGCTTAAAAATATATTTCTTACCTCACTATAGCAGACGGGCTCCTGAGCTGAACCAAATGTGAAATCAGCTGGATTTAAAAATCCGCGGTGTGGTTTATGAGTGGTATCTTGCAAACAAAAACAGCTACATCCACAGCAGGGAGCGGGCAGCGACAGAGTCATCAGTCCGACCAAAGGAGGCTTTTTTCGGACACAGCAAGTAGAAACTTCTGGAAGTGGCCCCTCTTCCTCTTCACTCTCTGAGTCCTCTGCTGGCTGCTGCCTACAGCGCCCGTATAGCGGCCGAAACTGGTACTGCACCATTTTCGCCAAAAATGAAAAACGAAGAATCAGAGCGAAAAATGAGTCTAAAAATATGGGAAAAAATCCATAAACCCTCTCGGTTTTCAAATCCCGGTTAAAAACTCACTACTACTCCATCGCTTTCAATGCCAGCTGATGTGTACTGGATCGTTTGATTTATGATCTGCAATGTTTTTATGTTTTTCGTGTTGTACTTCATTGTATGTGTTGCCTGTTGCGTGTTTGTTTGTCCAGCACTTTGGTGGACTTGTTCCTGTTTAAAGTGCTTTATAAATAAAATGGTATGGTATGGTATGGTATAAATAATACTCTTCGGTGTTTCATACGCTAGACATTCAAATGAGCAAAAATACTGCGTATTATAGACCGGTTTTTACGGTAATTTTGTACATTGATTTTAGAGTTTATGTTTTACCTTTTTGTATAGTACTTCTTAGCCTGGTTGAACCAGACCCTGTCCTTCACTTTGCTTCGGAATAGGGTCTGGCATTCCTCCCATTGAAAACGATTTCTCCGTAGATTTTTGAACGGACCAATCAGAGAACAGAAGGCGTAGTTTTGTTAGCTTAGCCTGGCGAGGTCCAGGCTATTCAGATAAAAAGCTCAGAAACCACTCGGTGGATCTTTTTTTTGCTACCAGTGTGTAATTATATGGCTCTAATTTACTGACTGTTGGCCTTGATGAAACATTTGAGATAAAATTCAATTTTTTATCATTTATTTTCGTAGCGCACCCGAGGCTGTTTGGAAAATGTCAAACCGAAACTATTTAAATCCAGCAGATTTGACCAGTTCGTGAATTGATTTAGGAACTGTTGAGCTCAGAAACACTTTATAACGTCAGCTAAGAAATATAGTTTTTCTCAGGAAAGAAATAATAGTTTTTTACCTTGTTTTGTTGAAAATTCCTTCGTGGCGGCAGCCATTTTAACTGACGACGTCAGTCCCAGGGTTGCCAGATAAACATAAATTTTATTTTATTTTTATTTTTTTTACCCCTTTTCAGTGCAAATGTTCACTAAACTCAACACACTATTAATCTTATCAGACCCTCACGCAGCAAATATGACAGTTTGGGTAAAAAATAAAATAAAATAAGCAACAGTACTAGATGATTCGTTAATTCTTATCTGGCAACCCTGTCAACGTCGTTCAAAACTCCGCCTTCTGTTCTCTGATTGGTCCGAACAAAAATCTACCGGAGAAATCCTAGTGGGTGGGTGAAGTCCCAGACTGTGCAGTGAAGGGAAATGAGAATTGAGCGGAGCTGTGCAGGAATGGCGAGGGCCAGGCTAAGTACTTCTGTGATTTTATGATTTTATTTTTCCTTTTGTAAAGCCCTTTGTGACTCTCATGTCTGTGAAATGTGCTACATAAATAAAACTTACTTACAGTACTTACTTACTTACTAACAGTAAAAACTCATTTCTTAAATGTTTTGCCAGAAATTTTTGAATAAAGTAGATGCCATTTCCTGCATTCTGGTGTATTTTAACAACTTGTTAAACATCTATGTTTACCTACATGTAAACACTTGATTCAATAACTATTTTAGAGACATCTAACAAAATAAAGTCAGGTCCTGTGGACAGATTAAAAAATTGTTTAAATTATTATTGATCATGCATCAGGATATTTTAGAGATACCTCATTCAACTAGTTCATATAGACGTCATCCTGTTTTTAAACTCACTCCTGTGGCTAAGTAGCCTGGCCCTCGCCTTACTGCACAGCTCCGCTCAATTCTCATTTCCCTTCACTGCACAGTCTGGGACTTCTCCCATAGACAACGATTTCTCCGGCCGATTTTTGACCAGACCAATCAGAGAACAGAAGGGGCAGAGTTTTTGGCCCCTAACCCACGCCCCCACCTGTCCCAGCGCGCAGCCAGCGAGCATTCGCATGTTCTCATTCAAAACGATGCAAAGCGATGCAGGACAGTTTTATATGTGACACAAATGTATTAATTTCCCCTTCTTAATCCCTTATCTGGGGTTTTCTTTTGTTTTTTTGCCAAAAGTCAAGTGATCGCTCGCTCCCTCCTCCTCCTCTCCCTCCGCTGAGTGAAATGAACAAGGAAATGACTGAGGTTGTCACGAGAGAATTAAAGAGTCCCATCAGATTTCCTGGTCTTCTGGTGTGTTGGACCAGCGATCCATGGTTTTATTTTATTAGAACGTTTTATTAACATATAAACACAGAATATCCAAAGGCAGCGAGAGAAAATTCAGCAGGAGGCGGAGCTGAAGTCAAGTTCAGCAGACCACGGGGGAGCAGCCATCAGCAGAGGCCACGCCTCCAGCAAGAATCGTTTCTCTATGGAGAAGTCCCAGACCCTAGTCCGAAGCGAAGTGAAGGACAAGGGTCTGGTTTTAACCAGGCTAGTGGCTAAGATAATGAAATTAATGTGACAATTTATCACAGTGACTTTAGGGGTGCAACTGACTTTTATTTTGTTAATTTTTATTTACATGTAGTTTTATTTGTAACACAACATGCCATTTTACTAAACAATGGTGACACTCAACTGCATGTATAAAAAATATTAACTTTACTCAATGAACAGGTGACATTTTAATAACCACCAACAGTGAATTTAGGAGGGGCTTTTTACAGATTTCTGATTTAGTGATACACACCGTGAAGTTAGTTTACGACTCGGTTCAGCGTGGTTCTCTCGTGTCGTGACGTCACTTTTGAAAACTGCATGTTAAGCGTTTTTTTTTTTATCTTTGTGAAGCGTCAAGAGCTCCCACACGTTGGAGGAGTTGGGTCGAGCAGTTTTCTCTGCATCATTCATTTGTAAAATTTACTTCTTTGAAAACACGCCTCTGTTCTACTTCCGCCTCCCTCGTGCTCTGTTGAACCTCCGCAGCGCGACTCGCACAGAGCTCTGGACTCACGTTGCAGAGGTTGTTTTTTTTTTTTTAACAGATTTCGCTCTCATCTCCTCCCCCCTGTCTATCCTGAGGTAGCCTGGTTAGAACCAGACCCTTGTACTTCACTTCGCTTTGTACTGGGTCTGGCATTTCTCCCATAGACAAGGATATCTCCGGTAGGTTTTGACCGGACCAATCAGAGAGCAGAAGGCGGAGTTTTGAACGACGTCGACTGACGTCGTCATTCAAAATGGCTGCCGCCACGAAGGAATTTTCATCAAAACAAGGTAAAAAACTATTATTTCTTTGCTGAGAAAAATATATTTCTTAGCTGACGTTATATCAGAGTGTTCCTGAGCAATCAGAGAACAGAAGGCGGAGTTTTGAACGACGTCGACTGACGTCGTCATTCAAAATGGCTGCCGCCACGAAGGAATTTTCATCAAAACAAGGTAAAAAACTATTATTTCTCTGCTGATAAAAAATATATTTCATACTGACGTTATATCAGAAGTGTTCCTGAGCTTAACAGTTCCTAAATCAATTCACGAAATGGTCAAATCTGCTGGATTTAAATAGTTTCGGTTTGACATTTTCCAAACAGCCTCGGGTGCGCTACGAAAATAAATGATAAAAAATCGAATTTTATCTCAAATGTTTCATTTAGGCCAACAGTCAGTAAATTAGAGCTATATAATTACACACTGGTAGCAGTAAAAATATCCACCGAGTGGTTTCTGAGCTATTTATCTTATAGCCTGGACCTCGCCAGTCTAAACTAACAAAACTCCGCCTTCCATTCTCTGATTGGTCCATTCAAAAATCTACCAGAGAAATCGCTGTCTATGGGACAGGTCCCAGACCCTAGTACAAAGCGAAGTGAAGTACAAGGGTCTGGTTTTAACCAGGCTAATCCTGAGGTTGTGATTGGCCAAAATGACGCGCTCCACCAAATATGTTTTATTGACGACAGATGCATTGTTGTGTCTTGAAATCCAGTCGGGGAAAATAATGCATTATAATCTGCCATGAGTCTGACCCCCCCCACCACCACCACCCCTCGAAAACAAAAACTCATCGGATCTACACGAATCACGTAAATTATATATTTTGATTTGAAAACGGTGAATTTCGCCGAAAGGTGACAAGTTTGCAGGTATGGTAAAAACAACGGCGCGAAGGCGAATCGTAGCAAAACATACAAGCGAAAACAATCATATTTCGGACTGTTCATGGAAAATATGACATCGACTTCCCACCGAAAAGCCAGCTGAGAAAGAGAGAGGTGAAGGAACTAAAATCCCAGTTGTCTGGACAGCAGTCATTTTTCACTCACCCAACTTCAAAAGCGAAAGCCGCCACTGAAGCATCGTTCCAGGTGAGTGACGCTGTGATGTTTCTCTGCACGCTTAAGAAACATACTGGTTGGGAGTTGACGTCGCTTTATTATTCAAATCATATGAGACACTTTTCATACAGCATAACCTTGACTACTCTACGTTCTCTACACTTTTCTGCTCCCTGTCTTGTACCCGCGCGCTTGCGTCACACTCTTTCGCGGTGCGTTCACTGACAGTCTGTAACATAAATACATGAGCACCGCAGTATGCATTAAATCTCTCTGTACCAAAAGAGCCATTTTTATGACTTCGTTCACTAAATTAAACGTGTCCGAAGCCAAAACAACCTGCTACAACTGTGGTTATCAACTGGTGGCCTGTGGACCACTTTAGATTTGCTGGAGGGGGCTTTTGTAGAGATTACATTATAAAGTAAAAACTATCTACCTGTAATGATTTTTTAACATTTATTAAAGTAAAAGACCAGATTCTTATAAAGAAGGGGGTGGGGATCAGTTTCTACCATCTTTTTTTAAATTAAAAAAAAAAATCTATATTGTTGTCACCACCACCGGGCACCTCATGTGGTCCCTGCGGGCGACCAGGTGCCCGCGGGCACCACGTTGGTGACCCCTGATTTATTATGTGTTGTGCAATATTGGCTTATGCAAGGTACATCAACATACATTGTACAGGTAGTCCCCGACTTACGAGCGAGTTCCGTCCCTAGGGGGCGCTCGTATGTCAAAAATTCGTAAGTAGGATCACATAGTAAAAAAAAAAAAATATATATATATATTTTTTTTTTTTTTTTTTTACTTTTTTTTTTTTTTTTTTATAATAAATGAATACATGTACAGTGCTGGACAGTCAACAAGCACTTGGCCTATCCTAACACAGTTTTTAAAGATGAAGGAATGAGTTGAATTGTCTCCCTTTCACATAAAGTGAAAGTAGCTCCCTTTATGGGAATGGAGCCTGCTGACTCCTTCATCTTTAAAAACTGTGTTAGGATAGGCTAAGTGCTTGGTGACTGTACATTTAATAATAATAATAATAATGAATTCAATTTATAATGCACTTTTCATTAATAAAAATCTCAAAGTGCTACAAAGTGTAACAAAGCAAAGATCAAAATAAAACAAGTGATAAAATCAAATAAAATCAATAATAATATCGACTAAGATCAAAGATAAAATCATGTGGATGCAGATTAGGCTTGCTTAAAAAATAAATAAATAAAACAAGTGATAAAATCAAGTAAAATCATGATATCAGCTAAGATCAAAGATAAAATCATGTGGAAGCAGAATAGGCTTGCTCTCCCTCTGTCACTGCGCAGCTCAGACTCTATCGACTCTTTTAAAAAAGATCTTAAAACGTATTTATTCAGACTGGCTTTTAATTAATTTTATGTATTTTTTCTCTTTTTATTTTTGCTTGTGAAGCACTTTGTGATGTCAATGTCTGTGAAAGGTGCTATATAAATAAAGTTTACTTACTTACTTACTTACTAAAAAGAAAAGTCTTTATGCTGCTTTTAAAGTCAATCAGTGACTGTGGGAGTCTCAGGTCAGGTACATTTATCTATTTATTAAAAATATACAGTACTGTATATACAGTATTTTTATTTTTTTATTTTTTTATTTATAAATAGATAAATGTACAGTACTGTACAGTCACCAGCACTTAGCCTATCCTAACATAGTTAAGGAGTCAGTTGAATTGTGTCCCTCCTCCCTGCAGGCTCCATTCCCATAAAGGGAGCTTGCTTCCTTTATGTGAAAGGGAGACAATTCAACTCATTCCTTCATTTTTAAAAACTGTGTTAGGATAGGCTAAGTGCTTGGTGACTGTCCAGTACTGTACATGTATTCATTTATAAAAAAAAAAAATAAAATTTTTTTTTTTTTTTTTAATGAGATGCATGCTCGTAAGTCCGGGACCTCGTAAGTAAGAGCGCTCGTAAGTCGGGGACTACCTGTACATAAAAAGAATCCTTAATACATTTGAAGATAATTATATGTTTTGCATTTTTGTATTGGGTAGATCATTTTGAATTGGTTGTTTTATAAGTAGCTCTCATGCTGAAAAAGTGTGAGCACCCCTGCATTACAGCTTCCAGTGCTAACATGTGTTTTATGTACAGAGTTTGTACCAACAGGAGACACAGACCAGCTTTTATTTTGAAAGAACCTCGCAAGCGCGTGCACAACCAAACCGCGTGAGCGCTGACTTTTTGAAGTGGAGGCTGCTGGACCGAAGTATAATATTGAACAATTTTACTAGAAATTACAACCATACCTGTTAGAGAACAAACATGTGGTTGGTGGAGGTCTGACGTGAAGCTCCTGCTCCTACACAGAAAAACACACACACAGTCACGAGACTAGATTATCCAAGCACGTGACAACGAGACGTAGCTGCTAACAGCTACACATGCTAACAGCTACACATGCTAACAGCTACACACATAGATATATACACTAGATAAGCTGAGGAGGAGTCAGCGGCGTCGTCAAGCGGCGGCCATCTTGCCACAGACAGCAACATTAGCTGCAGCTGTGGAAACCGTATGGAGGTGAGGGATTTATACAAACAAAAATACACTTAACTCGCTGTAATCTTGACGGATTTACAAACGGTTTATGTTTTTAAAAACGTTATTAACGTGGCTATGATTTCTTTGGTAATCAGACAGCAGTTTCGTCTTTTTTAAAAGGTTTTATTCGTGTTTTGGGTGTCACACTCATCGAGAATGTAGAATTTAAATTCTGTTTTTATTACACCAATAACTATTTTAAAACAAACTAATCTTTTGTCTAAATGACTGTCTTGATCATGACTGTATTTATTAGCAGACTATTAACAAGAGCCTTTGATTAAGGGCTAGCTAGTATTCCAAATATTTCCCTAGCATTCTTAGATCACTAGGAGCTCTTTGTTTTTAACTGAACTAAAGCTGCACATGATTTCCAAGCGGTTTGGTATGTTCAACACTAATTACTGCTTTGTGTTTTACAGAAATACTCTTTGACAAGATGCCTGACTTTTGTGCAGCCTATGGATGCTCCAATAGACGTAACATCAAAACAAGAAACCTTGGGATCACATTTCACCTGTAAGACTCTGTGACAGTATTATTACTTTAATTAGAATAATCATAGTTATATTTTGGATCAGTGCACATTACACGTCACGCTACACACAAAAAATGTGAGATAATATTATTGACATAATATTATACATAATATATATTTACATAATAATGACATAATATATATTTACAGCACTTTGGTTGACCTTGTTGTTGTTTTAAGTGCTCTATAAATAAAATGGTATGGTATGGTATAAGGCTTGTAAAAGTATCTTTATATAAATTATGATTATGATTCAGTGTTTCTTTTTGATACCATTTTTAATAGCTGTTTTATTGTACCAAAAGTAAATGCAAGCACACCAAAAGTATGATATATGTGTATACTTGTCATTACTATAATTATTATTGTTAATGGGTATTGGCATATGGGTTTATTTTATTCTTCATTACAGTAGTTGTATAAAACTACTGTAGTTATAAGTAATGATCCAAAGTAAAGTAACTACAGTATTCCCAACAGCTACACTTTACCGGTTTTAGTGCATCTCTAATGCTATCTCCTCAGTTGTTCTCATCTCTCTGCATGGAGTTCATAATATGCTCTTTTCTGTCTGCATCACGTTCATAAGATGCTCTTTTCTGGTGATGGTACTTCTTATCTTATCAGGGTGTTTTGCTACAATATATTTGCTGTATTAAAATATGTCTCTGTTCCTGCTCTTGTGTTTAGTCACCGCCACCCCTAAAAAAAGTAAATGTTAAGATCCTAAACTCATAAACTCATTCTTTCTTGGGACCTCTTTGTAATTATACAATATTTGCTTTATTTGATTAAGATTCCTCTCTATCCTGGGATTTATCATCAATATTGACACATTGATGTCAATGGTTCCTGTGCTGCTTGATGAGCAGCGATATATCCTGACCTACAGGTTCAGCCAGGACCACTTGGAGCTTCTCTTTAACTCCATCAGAGCATCTGGTACAATTCATAATTATTTTTTAACACAACACTAAGTGACCGGAACTGTCAGCAACTGTATTGTTTTCAATTTGTTGATCCATGTTTTCTTTTTTTTTTTAGGAAAATACATTTGGTTTGTTTATTTGTTTGAAAAATCGGTGAATATGTAATATACTGTTATATATCTTGTGTCTATTTTAAGGTGGATGGAATAACAACCCTAGTGCCAGCCAGTTCAAGAACATTTTCAGAAAGCTGATGGCCCGGTGTGGTGTTAAACCAAGCATAAAAGGCAATGTGACCGCACAGGATGAGACAGAGTCCCTACCAGTTGAACCAATGTCCTCTGCTGACCAGTTCTACCACATTGACACATCAACAAACCTGTCAGCTGTAGACGGATGCCCAATGTGCCTTACTGCATATGCCACTTTTGCCTCTATAACAACATGAACTACTACCTCATACATATACTGTGTACATTAACTCATATGCTGCTTTGCCACTTTGCAAATGTCAATGCTAGAACCTTTAGTTTATTTTATAGTTATACTGTACTTTTATACTTTTTATACTACAGTAGTATGCAAAAACTCAGGACAGTGTTACAGTTTTACTATTTTATGCTTATGTTTATTATTATATGTTTCAGTGTTTTAATGTTTAAATAGTTACTGTTGCACCGAGGGACTGAGAGTCTTGTCACACTATCAGATGTTTATTTCTGTTTGTTTGTTTGTTTATTTATATCTCCCGATTATTAAATCTTTTCATGTATCTAAAAAAAATAAACTACACATATTGACCAAGGTTTGTGTAATAATGTATTTAATATTACATAATATTTGCATGTGTAGGGAAAAAATTGGCATAAATTATTTTCATACCACTAATAATAATGCTATTTATGATGAAATAGTATTAAATATTTATTAGCATTGTAACATATGTCAGTTAATTTCACTGGAAATAAACATGTATTTATAAATGGATGTAAATATAATCTTATTGTGTATATTGCTAGTGCAATACAGTGTCTATATAACGTTATTTTCATGTGAACGTCCATCTTAAGTACACCATATTATAACAACATCTCTCACATTTATAACAAACCAAACCGTTTTAAGATCGGTTGAAAATTAAGCAAGTTATGGTTATTTTAATAGTAAATGCCCCATTCACATTCATGTTAAGAGTGGGCGTTCTGTCTGTGGCAAGATGGCCGCCGTCTGACGATGTCGGTCTCCATAGACCCCTTTCACGGCTCGTCATCAACCCTGGAAAAATACCGGAAGTAGCCATCTTGGCGACATAGCTGTGTTAGCCTCAAAGCTATTGTAGTGGTGCGTCGCGTCTGGTCACACAAAATCAAAAAATGGTGAATTATTGTCGTGTCCATGGCTGCCACAATCGGTCAGATTGAGAGAAAAGCCTTCTGTTTTACAGATTACCACTCGTGATCACAAATCAAGGTGAAGTAATTCAGCAGTTATCAGAGGAACGTCGACGTCTGTGGCTGCCAGCCTAAACCAGAACTTGGATTGAAAAACACTGAGCAACATCCGAATTTGCTCTGCACACTTTGTGTCAGGTAATATATTTCTTACAGTAGATTATAGTGAATTAGGGCATTACACGAATCATAAGTTTATTGAGCACGAGGACAGACCTTTGAAACACCACCTCCCTTTCTCTGTTTAAGACAGCCCTGAAAACACATCTCTTTAGTCTTATTAACTTTACTAAATGTATTTTATATTATATAATCCTTATGTATTTTATATTTCAATTTGTCACTGATAATGTTTGAACTGAATTGGTTTGTTAAGTGTCCTTGGGTGTCCTGAAAGGCGCTTTTAAATAAAATGATGATTATTATTATTATTACAATCCTTTAACTGTGCTGCATAAAATGTACATGGAACGTTAAATTTTTTTGTTGAGTTATTTGTTTTTTACAAATAGCATAAACAACTCAACAACTGAAAGCTTAACAAAGCTTTCAGTTGTTGAGTTGTTTATGCTGATTATTCAAAATTCATAAGAGCACATGACACTCATGACAAGAGCACTGTCATGATAAACTACACATCTAGCTCTCAAGTTGAAAAGCAAAAAATACATACAAACACTAAATATGTAAGAAGCACATACAATAACCTAAATTAACTGTTCTTGTGTTGTTTGACAACTGACAATCCGGTGCTATGTTGTAAATCCTGTTTTGAAATTCATATGCATATGAACACACCAATTATTTACAACTTCATTTAAGTAATTTTTATTTTATTATGTTTTTTCTTTTCTTAGGCAGACGTGCTCCATTGTACAGCAAGGATGATGCAGACTGGGTGCCTTCACTGAAGACGTGTGCTGCAGAGAAGTCTGTAGCAGTTGGTGCTGATGGTGGATGACATCTGGCAGCTGAACGCTTCAACCGACGACAAAAAAGAACTAAAAAAAACATGGCAAATAGCACATGTTAGAATCCATGTTGAACGTGTCATAGGCTGTGTTAGACAAAAATACACAATCTTGAATGGCCCTCTTCTACCTATCGATTTTCAAACATGTAGATATCCAGAAAAAGTTGCATTAATCGATATGATTGGCTTTGTGTGCTGTGCCTTGGTTAATCACCTTTGGTGGGTTATGAGTAGCTGCATGAATTGTAAAAAGAACAAGTGGATAGAAGAGTGATAGCTGATGTGAACCTTTTTTATTTTTATTTTACATTGTTCCACCTTTACTTTGAAGTTGTTTTTGCAAATATGGGGCAGACATGATTTTTCATTCACTGCACTCTTTATTTGAGCATGATGCTGGTGAAGATTCTCAGTCGTCCAGGACATGATAAAATCAAAAAAGGCGTTCAATACAGGATCAACTGGACTTTATTAGTAACAAATAAAGTCCAGTTGATCCTGTATTGAACGCCTTTTTGATTTGAGCATGAATTACTATATCATTGTTTATGTATTGATTTGATTAATGTAATTTTGATTATGCTTTTTCTGTAATGGATATCACACAGACGTGAGCAAACAAGACAACTTACATATTACAACATATGTTTCACATAGTGGTGCTGATACTGTTGTAAGAATTATGAGGAGGTCAATATTAATACTGATCTCCCTTTTATCTTAATTAATTTACTTATTCAGATTGAATAGTAAATTCACGGATTCTGTTCTTTTTCAGTTTACCCAATATTTCTGTGATCTTTATGATGGATAAATACACAAAGCCATTAAGTGACAAAGACGTTAACTTAGTTTGATATGTCAAAGAGACACTATCATTTATTTAAAATAAATCAACTAAATTAACACCATTACACTTGATTGACATGATTTCACTTTCTTTCAAATTAATACGTCAGCACACTTAAATTTAACACAACAGACATAAATATTGGATGTTAACATATTTAGTCTGTGGGCATTTCAGCTTAAAATAGTTTCCAGCTTAGATAGAGAGGGAAAAGGTTTAGGAGGAGAAATTTATGGAGGAAGAAAAGTTAAGAGTCAGGGAGTTATCTTGATGTGTTTTAACCAGAAACATGGCAGTTCTCCGGCCGATTAAAGCTACACGTTGGTACCCTTGGCAAAGCATTTGACGACTTGTTACCTCGTGAAGATGGTCAGTCTCCCTCGGTCCAGTTTGGTCAGTTCGTTTACCATTCTCAGCGTCTCCAGACGTGCGCCTTGACTCGAACCGAAAGTAACGGCAGCTCCTGGTGCTGTTGTTCAAGATAAGACGTTCCTTAAAGGAATGTCAATAAAAGAGAGCTTTTCAGCTGTTGAAGATGGCTTATAACTTGGCATGTTATAAGTCTTTAACTGAATGACATGGTCATTAGCGTGTTGACCAGACGATCATCAGTTCTTTGGGGCACCTCATCAGGGGTTGAGGACCTCAGCAAACTCTCTAGAGAAAGAAAGATGTGAAGGTTTTAACTGAGACGTGACCCAGAAAATGTGTTCTTTCTGATTGGCCGAATGGCATCATAAGTTGATGTGAGGATGACATCAACATGTTGAAAGGGGGTCAAAAGATTAGTTTGTCAGAAAGATAAAGTGTTAGTTTCAGATGTCAGCATTTTATCATAAAACTGATTCCTTTGCTTTAACACTTTAACAAAATACTGTTGGTTTGATTAAAACAACGTCATTAAGCATCACATATGGGACCTATTAATGATAATAGCTTGATTATTAAATAGGACAAAAACAAAAGTCTTTGGGTGTCTAGATTGTCCTGAGCTCAAGCTAAAATGAATGAGATAAAGTGTTCCTTTTATCTTCACATGCAAGTTCGAGAGGAGAGGAGAAATCCTCCATGTACAACATTTTGAATTAAGCAGAGTATTTGATTTATCTGACATTAAAATGTACTGATGCTCTTACAAATAAAATTATTCATTTGATAACATTTGAATTAACAAAATTAAAAGAAGTCTCTGTGACCCGAGATTGCACCTTTGACACAGCAGTGAAACACAGTTTAACTCTCACAGAATAACACAGCTTAAAAGCACACATCATGAAAATGACAAAAGTTATTCTTTTGATCACATCAGCCTAAAATCAAAGATAGAAATAGTCTCTTATTGGTGACTATGTTATCAGATTATAGCTAAATGAATAATTTTGTAGTAAATGTCTTGCTTTACTGAGAGGTCAGTAAAGGTCATCACTGGACAGTTCAAAAACCTTAATTTGACCCTGGGTAGGTCCACTACATCAAGGCCACGTCGATTTAGAAAACCTCTCTTTTAAACAGAATAAATGACATTATGTACCGGTATCATTAACCATTTTGTTTGTGCACTTTTTGTATTGACTAGAAAATATTCTGCCAAACTCAAAGTAGTTATAAGGTAAAAAAAGGTCTATATAAAGACAACCATTCGTACTATTATCTTAAAAGATAAATGTCTGCAGAATGCACCTCAAAGTTCGTACTGTAATTAGATTCATAGAGTAGCTGTTATTTATATAATTTGTGTTGAAACACTCAGAGTAGCTGTTATTTATATAATTTGTGTTGAAACACTGTACAAGAGTTGAAAATTTTGAATAACACTTGTCAGCCATCATTGTACTTCACATGTTTATTTAAAAAATATGTATTGAGGTAGTTCTGCACAGAGCTTCTATAAGATGAACTGAAACACACATTTACACATTTAGTCTGGATTAAGAAGGAAAATCAAGGCATTGCTCTCTGGAACCGCTCAGATCTGGTTGATCCAGGGATCAAATGTAGCTTAAAAAACAGGGATCTAAGATCATTTTGACAAAATTTGCTTCAATCCTCAGACTGATGTGATGAGTCACATACATTTACAATAAGAATACATAGCTAGTGTGTGTTTAAAAACACACCCAAAATATATTTATATGTACACAGACAAATTAAAAATTAAATATAAATCACCAAATAATTCACAATGTCTGCGTAGGTCACAGCTGGTAAGGTCCTCTCATCTTCTGACATGTTGGACAGCCGGTATGGGTCTTCTTAGCTGCCAATTATCTGTATTTTATCCAAATGACGTTCCTTTGCTGCAGGCTGAAGCTGGTCCACATACTCTCCTGCAGCTTCTGTCTTCTTTACAGAGGTTTGTTTTACAGAGAACATGGTCAAATCAGAAATAAAACCGGAGCTCTGACTTCAACTACTGTGTGTTTACAGCGCGAGTGTCTCCAACATGGCGGTGCTTCCGGTATTGCGCAATCCGTGAAAGGGGTCTATTGGCCAACAGCGGGGATGTCTTATCTAGTGTATATATTATCTATGGCTACACACGCCAACAATTACAGACGCTAACAGCTACAGACACTAACAGCTACACATGCTAACAGCTACAGCTGCTAACAGCTACAGATGCTAACAGAGTGAACTAACTTCCTCTCCACAGACAAGAAGCTGCAGTGTTACAAGCCTCTGGCAGCAGCAGCTTGGAACTAAATCACAGAATAAAGTATTTAATTTGACTCACGAGAAGTCTTTTTTCAAGGAGCTAAATCCAGACGGAGCTTCTCATCACGAAGGAAAACGTTGGTTACGTACCGTAACCCCAGATTCTACGAGTATAGCGGAGCCCTTTAGCTCCTATTGGAATACTCCTTCGCGCGTCAGCGCCTACTGAAAACCTTTTAGTCCACGCCCACCTACCGGATGGGCCCACCCCTCGGTCGGTAAAACCCCTCGACCGAGGTGAACCATCCTCCAAAAATAGCTAATTCATTCAGCCATTTTGGATGCAGAGTGGCTCGATAGCTAAAGGGCTCCGCTATACTCGTAGAATCTGGGGTTACGGTACGTAACCAACGTTCTAACGTCGTATAGCGTAGCCCTTTAGCTCCTATTGGAATAAAGGGCGAAGCAGGAAATAGTCCATGCCACGCTGGATCCAACCAACGCGGAGCACCTGCCCACCTAATCCCAATAAGCCTGTCCTCCCTCAATGGATGAGGGAGGTCCGGTGGTGGGCTGGAGGAAGGCCCGTAGGCCTTTAATCAACCTCCAGATGTGCCCTGCTGCAGAACAGCGGGCCCAAAACATCGAAAAAACGAAATGTTTTATTTGATGATGTTTCTTTTTTTTTTTTTTTTTATTGCCGGCGAGAGGGTCACTCTCAGGCTGCAAAAGACCCCCCCCAAAAGGGGGGTAAGAATCGAACTGCCACAAGAACTATGTACAGCAGGCAGTTAGAACATCAGGAGGTGAACTCCTACTACTTATCCAGGACTCCCAGGACTGAATGAGTCATAGAAAAAGTAGAAACATCCCGTAAATAAAAACGGGTGAAAGAACAGGGCGAGCTCCAAGCTGCGGCCTGACAGATGTCGCTGACCGACATCCCACCATGCAGAGCTGTGGACGACGCAATCGCTCGCGTCGAATGAGCTCGCAGGGATGCAGGAGGCTCCTTCCCTGCAGCTTTGTAAGCCTCCGTTATGGCCTCACAAAGCCAGTGGGAGAGGCGCTGAGAGGACAGAGCCCGACCCGCTGAGTTGTCCCTATAATGGACAAACAGATTTTGAGAAAGGCGCACCCCCTCTGTGCGAGCCATATAACATCTAAGAGCCCTAACTGGGCACAGCAGATGTGACCTAACCTCCTCCTCCGATGAATGGGGAGGGAGATGGAACCCGCTCAGAGTTATTGTCCGTGACTTGAAACTGCTGGTGATCGACTTTGGGATAAAAGCCGGGTTAGGCCTCAAAGTTGCTGCGCTGCCATCAGGTTTAATTTGTAAACAAGAGGGAGCCACAGAAAGAGCACAGAGGTCGCTGACCCTCTTTGCAGACGTGAGCGCCAACAGAAGAGCAGTTTTTATGGACAAAAACTTCATTGACACTTCCCCTAAGGGTTCAAAAGGGGCTTTGGTTAAAGCGCCCAGAACCAATGTTAGGTCCCACTGAGGGGTGATGTCACGCTTCGAGGGCCTAAGGCGACTCACGCCCCTAAGGAAACGTTTCAACAGTAACTGATTGAATAACGTCCTACCGCCTATACCTTCATGACATGATGATATAGCCGCCGCGTACACCTTTATCGTGCTAAACGCTAGCTCTCTATCAAACAGCAGCTGAAGGAACGCTAGGACACAGCCAATGCCACATGATGTGGCCTCAATGTCCCTGTCCCTGCACCACTGCTGAAAAGCTGCCCACTTAGACGCATAAAGCGTAGTGGTGGACGGCGCGCGGGCGCCCTGAATTGTCCTGACCACGGCTGGGGTGAGGCCTAGACTTGTTAGGCGGCGCCGCTCAGCTTCCAGGCCCAAAGGCGTTGGCCTATTTCCGGGAAATGCCTGATCGCCCCTCCTGCTTGGAGGAGAGCATCTTCCCTCCATGGCAGCTGCAGAGGGTTGTCCACTACTAGCTGCTGCATGTCTGGGAACCAGGGGGCATACCTGCGCTCTGGGGCCACCAGGATGAGAGACAATTTTTCTTCCCGGACTCGCCCCAGAACCCTCGGGATGAGAGAAACTGGTGGGAAAGCATACAGGCTTTTCTCTGACCACCAGCTGAGCGCAAAAGCGTCCACCCCCAGAGGGGGGTCGTCTTTGGGGTTCAGTGAGCACCAGAGTGGGCACTTCCTGTTGTCTCGGGCTGCGAAGAGGTCTACCTCCGCGCGCCCGAACCTGGTCCAAATCTGATTTACTATGTCTGAGTGGAGGGACCAGTCCCCCTGACGTGGGCCCCCCCTCGACATGATGTCTGCTCCTACGTTCAGCACCCCGGGGATGTACACTGCTCTCAGAGAGAGCAAGTTCTGTTGAGCCCACAGCAGTAGTTGTCTGGCAACGTGCAGTAACTGGGCTGAGCGAGATCCCCCTTGACGATTGATGTACGAGGCTGCCACCTGGTTGTCGGTGTGCACTAGTACATGTTGCTGCTGAACTAGGTGGGAAAAATGAAGTAAAACCTTCTGGACTGTCATTAGTTCCAGAACGTTTATGTGAAGGTGAATGTGGCTCGGCCACCTTCCCCCCACCGAATGGGACAGGCACGTTCCCCCCCATCCCATCAAAGAAGCATCCGTGAACACTGGGATGTGAGAAGTAGGTGTGATCATGGAGACACCCGCCCTCATGACGCGGGTGTTTTTCCAGTGACGTAGGTCCGACCTTACAGATGGAGGAACCAACACCATCCTGCGCTTCTGGCGCACCGGGTCCACACGCAGGCTGGCAAACCAACGTTGGGTCGATCTCATGTGTAATAAACCCAAATTTATCACCAGGTGGGCGGCTGCCATCAGGCCCAACAACCGCATAATTGTTGCCGCCGTCACCACCTTCCCGGGTTGGACGTGCTTCAACTGTGCTGTCAGATCGGCTGCCCTCTGCTCTGACAGGCGAGCCCTCATCAAGCGTGAATCCAGTTCTATCCCCAGGTACACGATGGACTGTGCTGGGGTTACGGAGCTTTTCGTCCAGTTTATGGCAAAACCGAGGTCCAGGAGGTGTTCTGCTAACACTCTGGTCTGAGTTTCCGCCTCCTCTCTCGATCTGCTTAAAATGAGCAGATCGTCTAAATAAAACAGAATCCGCATCCCCGCCGAGCGGAGAGGGCGTATCGCTGCTTCCACACACTTTGAGAAAGTTCTGGGAGCTAACGAGTAGCCGAATACCAGTCTGTTGAACTCGAACTGGTTCCCCTGGAAGGAAAACCTGAGGTACTTCCTGTGTTGGGGGATGATGCTGATGTGCCAGTAAGCATCCTTCAGATCCAAGGATGTGAACCAGTCTCCCTTGTGAACATTCTTCAGCAGCTGTTTTGTTGTGAGCATGTGAAAACCTCTCACCAGAATTGATCTGTTGAAGACCGACAGGTCTAAAACTGGTCTCGAGCCTCCGTTCTTTTTGGGGACGAGAAAATAGCGAGAGTAGAACCCTTTGTTCTGCTCTCCTTCTGCCACCTTGGAGATTGCTCCTTTTTTCAGCATTTCTTGTATTTCTGACAGAAGGGATGAGTTTTGACGTGGGTCTGGCAACACTGTTTCCAGAATCCCCCTGAAAGGTGGAGGTTTTGCTGCAAACTGAAGTGCATAACCCTTTCTTATGATTTTTGACAGCCATCTGTCTAAACTGCATTTCTGCTGCCACTGCTCGTATTTTCTGCTCAGAGGCAGCGCGAGGTCCTGCAGCCTCGTTTGTGTCATTCTCGCCAGCCATTCGCTGGGGCCTCCCTCCGTTACCGTGGTAACCCACGGGGGCCCCGCCCAAAAAGGGCTGTCTAATAGCGTCAGAGACGTGGACCGTCCCTGCGTCTGACGTCGGCACGTTTGTTGATACAGGAAGCGCTCGCTCTGTCGGAGCGATGCTCCCGCCGGGCACCGCTCGTCTTTTGGCGGGCGGTGCTTGGCCAGTCTGAGTGATTTTTCTCTTGTTACCTCGTTTGGAGCCGGAGAGCGGCTGCTGAGAGGTGGCGCCACTCATGTACGTGGAACGCCCGTTAATCATGTGACGAGACGCAACCTTGCTGGCTTGAGTGTGAGCAGGGCTCGCGTCACGTGACCCGACATGAAGCAGCGCGCTGTGGGATTTTCCACGCGTCGACTGCGAGGCAGGAGGTGTAACAAACATGGCGTCTGGCTGTTTAGATACCTTTACGTGTTTACTGCCGGGCAGCTTCGAGGCTGGGCCGGCGTCATGTAATTTCACGAGAGGCAGCGTGCGGGGTATATTACCCGTCGCTGCCCGGTCAATAACAGGTTCACCAAGCATTAAACATTTATTGATTGTTACCTTGTTTGAGTTAGTTCTAGCTGTGGGTAGCTGACTACCGCAGGCTAGTTTTTCTGTGGTGGGAAGCATGTGAGAACGTGCGGCTGTGGGGTTATCCGGCCCCACAGACAAGCCCGAAACATGACAGAGAACTTTGTTTGAAACAATTTGCTCTTTTATTTTACCTGCGCACACACTTCCCGCAACGAGTCATTTCTTTTGAGGTGGACGGTTGTAGGGACTCTGCTGCTTCTGGCCGCCCCGGCCTTGGTAGCCGCCGCGGCCTTGGTAGCCCCCGCGGCCTCGTGGTGTGTGCTGGCTCGAGTCCCACGGACGCTGGTATTGCTGCTGTTTCGGCTGTTTCTGCTTGAAAGGTGCCGGTTGTTGAGGCTGTCGCGAGCTCGTTGCAGCCGAGGGCTGTTTCTGGTCCCGACGGTCCTTCCACCCGTCTGGTTGTCGAACTTGTGGGCGGATGGACATGACGTTCCTTACCGTCTCGACGACCTCATCCTTCTTCTTGTAGTTTTCGACCAGCTCTTTAAAGTTGGGGCCGAAAAGCTCTCCCGACAACATGGGTCCTTCCAATAGTTCCTTCTGGCGTCTTTCGGGCATTGAAGGTGCATATTTCAGCCACGTGGCGCGGTGCACCATGTGAAGCAGGGCTGCTGCGCGTGACAAACACGTTGTAGATGCGGCGCTGAGGTTAAGGATCACGTCCGCTGCTTTTCCCATTGTGTTCGCCAGTTCTTCTGGGAGGCTCAGGTCCGCCGCTAGCGAAGAGATCTGGTCAGCGAGGAGGGCTGTGTTGTTGCTAGCTGCCCCGGCTTGGGCCACTAGCTGGTATGCGCGATCCGTCAGCTGAAGCGCAGTCTGGTCGTGGCGTCCGCTGGGGATGGGTCTGTGGTCCGACCTGGCGGATTTCGCTCCGAACACCTCCGAGAGGCTCTGCTCTAGTGGGGGCACCGAAGGGAAGGTCACGTCTGTGAAGCCTTCCACCCTCGTGAGTCCCGCGTAAGAGGACGCTGGGGCCTTGATTTTCGCGGGCGCTGCTCCCGCCTCTTTCCAGAGCTCCATCACGTCGGGGACGCGAGGCCAGACAGGGTCTGGACGACGCTGCGACGTGGTGCCGAACCTCATGCCCGCTAGACGATTTAGTCTAGGCGGAGAAGGGGTAGGCACCGACAGGTTCCTCAGAGCGGCTGCCGCGTGGATGATTGCGGGCAGGCCCTGCATCAGAGAGGGGAGGGCGTCCGCCAGCTGAAGCTGGGAGGGGACCTCTGAACACTCGCTCGTGCGGTCTCCGTCCGAGGCCCCGTCCTCCAAGAGCTCGTGATCGGTGCCCTGGGGACCGGTTGCTTCTCCGGGGCCCGTCGTGGCCACCTCGACGTCGGCGGGTTCGTCCAGTGGTACCCGCACGCGGAGGGTTCCCTCTACCTCGTTGGTGAGGCTGAACAGCTCTGCACGACGTTCCTTCTCGCTCGGAGACAGCGAGGCGCAGGAGGGGCAATCGTTGTCCGGGACCGCGTGCTCGGGTCCCATGCAACGCTCGCATTTGGCGTGGCCGTCGAAGCTGAAGATCGTCCCCACTTTGCATTCGGGGCAATGCCTTGCCATCGTGATGGAAAACCTAGATGATGAATGAAGATGAATTTCGAAGAATTTTCTTTACCAGGTTCTCATTCGGGCTGAATGAAGAAGAGGATGGTTCACCTCGGTCGAGGGG
>JBBPBX010057724.1:0-12654 GCA_038048925.1 Garcialebias charrua
TGTCGTCATTTCCGGCGCTACATTGGTCGAAGGTAAGAAACTACATTCGCCATTTATGCTTGGAGAATGAACTACATATGCTGTGATTGATTTGTTGACGTCACGTATGTTGTAGCGAGCTCCGCCTCGCTCACGTAAGAAGCTGGTGACGCGCTACGCACGCTGCGTTGGCCCGCCCATTTTTGTCGTCACTTCCAGGTGCCGCACTTTGAGTGACAGGTCACACTCGCTGGTTCACACTCGTTCACACACGAACACACACTTAAACACTCATCTGAAGCCATCAACACTGTCTAGCAACATAAACTTGTCTCTGACAAGAACGCGGTTCGAGCAATTATCACGTTCTTACTGAAAACTAACCCTAAAAGGTTGTTTTCTTTCCATGTACTGATTTAAACTCGGTCGCTTCGTGATAACATACTCGACGCTGCCCCCTGCTGGACGTTAATAGATGAGTTTTCTCTCAACACATCATAAAGTCAGCATTTTTTATGGTGAAAATTACCAGCTTTAAAATTGTTCTGTACACAAACAAAAAATCCTGTTTATTTTAAATAAAGAATTTTTGAATAACAGAGGTACAGACGAACAATTGATGCTCATTTTAAATACTGAAGAGATTTAAAATAACACTCAAAAAGCATCTTTTATTTGATTTTCAGATTAAATAAAATAAATTAAAAAAATGATGGAGAACAGAGAATTTCCACATTAAGCTCTTCACATCTCTGAATTTTAAACAGAATTGGTGTACACTGTACACTTTTAGTTAAAAATTGCATTTTTAACGTTTTTCTGTGTAAAATTAATGACTCCAGTTTATTTTAAATACAAAATTTAAAATAAACAGAAAGCATCTGCTGACTTGATTTTCACAAAAAATCAAAACAAAGATAGCAGAACAACTTTGAGGATGTCAACAGACAACAAATTGATAAAAGTCACTGATTTTTATTTGGAATGCCATCTGTCATGTTATGCTAAGCACACAAACACCTCCAGTTTATTTTAGATAAAAAATATTTAAAATAAACAGGTAATCCATTTTTCACTCCTGAAAACAGTTTAGCCAAACTGCAATACATCTTTTTTAAGGCATAATGGAGCAGCATTCTGGGTACATTTTAGTGTGAACAATGTATTTATTTCGAATCTTTTAAATAGTGTTTGAGTAAGTAAAACGGACGTCATGCTTGGGTTAGTTAGTAACTGTTGTTGAAAAATAAGTTATATTTTAAAGTTAACACTGCAAAAAGGCATTTAACTTTTACAATTCATTTGAGGGTAAAACCTGAAGAAGGTACCTATGAATAGAAATACTTATTACACAGTGAAACACTTAAACCAGACAGCTGATTAGTTTGATTGACTCAGTGCTGCATTAAAAGTGAAGATTTATTTGCACACATTAAATTTGGAACTGTCTTATTGATTTTCACAAAAAATCAAGTTAAAGATGGAAGTTCAAGACGGTACGCGTCCAAGGCTCATACAGTATGCGCCTCTAGAAGACCCATACATCAGTGGGTACCAAGAGGAACCCCGGAGCCATGAACTGGCTCCCCCTGCACCTTGCACAGAGGAAAAATCTTTCTCATTGTGTGGTGACTACTCAGCTGCCCGAAATGTCTTGCAGAGAAACGATGAACATCCATATTTTTTCTTTGCCAGAATTTTGAAGGCGTATATAGGTGACATGATGGAACCTGACCTGGAAGAGCAGACGCTTTTCAAATCTGTTTTCAGGGATAATCTAATCCCTGATGTTAGATTCAAGTTGCCATGGAACTTGGCCTGGGGTGATTTAGAAGCAACATCTTTGCATGAAATAGTACAGTGTGCTGCGGATGTCTTTGCAGTTAACATGCTAGCCAAAACACCCTTACAGGTGTCCCCGAATGAAGCGGACAAATCCCACTCGCTGGAGCTAGAAGGGACAAGTTCATCAACTCCCTCTCCTAACAAAGGCGAAAATAAACAGACCTTTCAACCTGACAAACCACAAAGTGGGGGTATCCGCTGGAGAAAGAAGCCAAAATGGTTCAGATCGAACCAGATGGGTGAAAACCAAGGTCAATCGGTGGGTGAACTTCAAAAGAAATTGAAGTGTGAGGACCTAGACTCGTGTAAAAATGAGTGGTCCCAACAGAAAACCCCGAGCCTTGGAACTGCACCTCCCGCGCCTCGAACAGAACAGTTCGAAATAGGCAAGGAGTCACAAATGTCCCGAAACAATGGCCCAACACCTCTATGCTCGGAAGAGACAGAGGAAGTAAGTAGTTTGTCAGTAGATTTGAATGTTGCTGTGCTTGACCAACCTGATACAATGAGTGGCGTTATCATTGATAATGACACTATCAACATTGACCAACCTGGAGCGATGTGTAGCACTGTCTTTCACAAAGACTCAGAGCACACAAATAACTCAGCGCACACTACTTCTGACATTGCCATGGATGTTGACAGCAAACCAATTGCTGACACACAACAACATCCTGAAGGTCATGATGCTGACAGCCAACAAGATGCTGACAGTAAACAAGATTACACAGCCAGAGTCACACGTGAACAGAAACGTGGACAAAGACCTGTGAGGTTTCTGTGTAACTTTATGCAAAGGGGGGTGGCTAAGAAAGCCTACCTGCCCATCACACTGGAAGGTGTCCTTGAGCGTGAAGCCCTCCTGGATGGCAGTTCTGATATAACTATTATGTCGGCCAAGCTGTTCGAGGAGCTGAGGACCGCCGCTAACGGTGTTGACGGGCAAATACCCTTTGAGGAATGTGCTATTGAGCTACAGGGTCTCGCAGAGACGAGAACAACCCTAACAGCCATAGCTATGGTTCACATGCAGATTGGCAAAACGACACTACACCACCCAGTGTATGTGTCCACACTTGACTCATTCCCATTTCTGGTTGGCCAAGACTTTATAAACCGTTTTGAAGCGATTATAGATTATGGTCAACAGGAAATGTGGGCAACAGTGAGAAAACCCCTGCCAATAAAAGTGCCTCCTCGTTGTGGTACAGACTGCCTAACCGCAGGTACCGCAGTGGCCACGAGGGACTCCCCAACCGTGGTCACAAGCCCGGTTAGTGAACCTTCAACTACAGATGAGACAGTAGAGACTCAACAGTTGGACCAGACTCTGGCCCGACAAGAGAACCTCCTCTGCGAGCTGACACAGTCAGCACTCACTGAACACTACCTACCACAGGTAGTGAAAGGTGTTGAGATCCAAGGATCCTACACCGAAGAGGCTGTACTGTCCTATGGGACAGGTAATTCAGCTATCAGCCAAGCTTTCGATGAAACCTTGGTTCAAGGACATGTGAGTCCTGGAAGTGGCAGTCCGCGACATGCTGACAGTCACTTGGATTTCAGTGTCACAGATTTTGAGGACCCCTCCTCCAACAAAAGGGGGGTGTACTCTCACTCTCTACCACAGGTAGTAGACTGTGTGGAGGTCCGAGGATCCCACACCACAGACGCTGTACTGTCCTCTGGGACAGGTACTTCAGCCATCAGCCAAGCTTTCGATGAAACCTTGGTTCAAGAGCTTTTGAGTATAGGACTACTCAGAGATGACATAGTTCTTACAGACTCAAAGAGCACCTCTTCAGTCATGAAGTGGGAAGACACACATCACAACGACAGTGACGCACCGCGGTCTGACCAGTCAGACACACCAGCGACTGCGCCGACAGTTGTGACACACCTGAATTACGCAGAAAGAGGTAAACGTACGGAGAAACGTTGGCCGAAGCCTATGAGGTTCCTGTACAAGCTTCCCGATACACTGCGTGAACGGATTAAACCAAACCATGGCATCTTAACTCATGCCCAAGGCCTTGACAATCTCAAGGTCCCCACCAATCTCAAAGAACTACAAAGTTTTCTTGGCGTGTGTAACTACTCGAACCAGTTCATAGAGAACTATGCAGACCTTGCAAAGCCACTGACTGAACTCCTAAAGAAAGACGTCCCATTTGTCTGGACTGACAAACAGCAGCAGGCAATGGACGCTCTTATAGACAGGATCAAGTCAGCCCCATGTTTAGTCTACCCAGACTACAACAAAGAGCTTTACTTGGAAGTGGGCTTCTCAGCTCGTTGCATAAGTGCTGGTCTGTACCAAATACACGACAGAGACAAACGTGTAGTAGCCTACGCCAGCAAGACGATGGCAGGACCCGAGTTGAGATTCTCAGACTGTGAGAAAGCTCTACTGACCACAGTGTGGGCAGCAGAACATTTCTCCGGCTACATTGGTGGACAGAAGATCGTTGTGGAAACACAACACCAGCCAGTGACATTCCTAAACAGCCAACGCATCAGAGATGGTGTGGTAACAAACTCACGTGTTGCAACGTGGCTCATGGCGCTTCAAAGTTTTAACCTAGACATACGTTATGGTCAAAACAAGAAGTCACATCTGGGGACAGACTTGGCACTCTGCCAAAAGTGTACACAAGATGTACCAGCGACCCAGCCGTTGGCTGAGGAAAAAACCCCTGTGACTGAAGACCCGAACCACCACTTCTTTGATGACAATATCTGCAAAGATATGACAACATTGTACGTGGATGGATCTTCATTCCTCCGCGACAAAATCTGTAGGGCAGGTGTTGGAGGGGTCCTCCTCCAAGACCAAGAGCAGATCACCTTCAGCTACAAATCAGGCTCTCAGACTTCTCGGTACGCTGAGATTGTCGTGATCATGATCCTAATAGCTCTCCAGATGGTAGTAGCACGCTCCATCAAGACCCTAGTCATCTGCACTGACTCTAACTATGCTCGTTTGAGTTTCGCTTGTCACCTTGCTGTGTGGAAACAGAACGGTTTCCTAACAAGCGACAGAAAAGTGGTCAAACACAAAGAGCTTTTCATAGCGTGTGATCACTTGGTGACATCACACGACTTACAGATCTACTGGAAGAAAGTTCCAGGGCATTCTAGAGTCCCAGGCGATGACAAGTACTACAATGACATTGCAGATTCCTTAGCCAAGGAAGGAGCCGACGAAGGTCCTCTATGGTCCTTCGACCCCTCCTGGTTAATCGAGACTCTGCAAACACAACCTTCAGTCAGGGTTATGGCAGTCACACGTGCACAGGCCGCAACCAGACCTGCTGACAACGCAGTCTCTGTACGACCCGCACTGACTGACCCAGACATCATCCAACAACAAAAGTCGGATCCTGCTATCAACTCCATGATACTGTACCTGACTGATCCAGACAAAAACACTCCGTCTAAAGACGAACTGGATTCCGATCCAGACCTTAAAGTCCTTTACCAGCTGCGCAAACAGCTAAAACTAATCAAGGGCATCCTAACTTTCGCTCATGGACCAACGTCCTCACCTGTGTTCGTGGTTCCCCATGACCAAAGGGGGGTGATGTTAGTTCATGCCCATGATCTCCCGTCCGCAGGACACAAAGGAGATAAAGCCACGCTGACGGCATTAAAACAAATTGCCTATTGGCCTGGAATGAAAAAGGATGTCAAGGACTACATTGAAGGGTGCGTGGTCTGTGGCCAGTTTCAGCCAACCAGACCACTTCACAGAGCACCACTGCAAAGCAGAGGCATTGCATTCCCATGGTCTGACCTCCAGATCGACTGGGTTGGACCACTCACTAAGAGCTCTAGAGGAAATAAATATTTTCTCACGGTAACCTGTGCATTCACCAAATGGGTAGAATGCCTACCAGCTCCTAACGACACAGCACAAACTACTGCTATGTTGTTAATGAATCATATATTCTCAAGGTTTGGACTTCCCCTTAGGGTGAACTCAGACCAAGGTACACACTTCACAGGTGAAGTGATGAAAGAACTGTGGAAGACGCTAGGCGTCAAGGCCAACTTTCATGTCGGCTACCACCCACAGGCTTCAGGCCAAGTAGAGAGAGCAAACAGAACTGTGGTGAGTATTTTGAAGAAATACGTGGCTGCAAACCACAAGGACTGGGACGTGAAACTCCTCTGGTCCTCATGGCCATAAGAGCCACTCCACACACATCAACTGGCATCTCTCCCTTCGAGATGATGACCGGTCGACAAATGACTCTCCCTCCACACCTGTTGTACCAACCAGGTGACGCCGTCATGGCAACAGCCTACACTACACAACAATACATGAAAGATTCGAATGTACACCTCAGAAACACTTTTGCTTTCGCCCAGAAAAACCTGGAAAAATCCGCTGAAGGACGCAAGGCGTACTACGACCAGAAGGCCTCTCACAATGAACTCCAAGTGGGAGACAGAGTCTGGTACTATACGTTCGCCCCAGCAACCGGGAAAGGAGAGTCCGGGACCGGAACTCTCGCCCGCAAACTAATGCCCAGGTGGACTGGACCTCATCTGATAACAGATAAAGTGTCCTCAGTCGTCTACGAAATCAAAATCAGCAAAGGCCGTAAAGAGCCAATTGCTAAATGGGTACATCGAAATCAGATCAAACCTTACAAGGCGTTCAATGACTCCACAAAAGACAAAGATCTCACCAACTCACCGACTTCATGGGATAATAAGGTCGTACAAACACAAGTTAGTAAATAAACTAATCAGGTTTAAACTACCATATTTCCCACCCTATAAGTCGCATTGTCCAACTTGAACTTAGAAACGCTAAGTCTAAAACCCACAACAAAAAACTAACCTTAACAACCGTTTAAATCCACGAGATTTGATTTGACCTCGGTCATAAAGTTGAGACCTGTTTTGCTTGTGTGTTGCACTTTGGAATCTGACGACAGGAGTGTGTCGAAGCAGTGAAACGTTTGTTTCCTTGTTGTTTAGTCATTACTGTTGTCATTAGTTGAGATATTGTTTTGGTTCTGAACACTCCCAGCCAAAAAGGTTTTGTATTAACATGGGTTAATGAATGATATGGATTTAACTATGCCAACATGCAGTTCGTTTTGTTAAATCTCAATCGTCGAAGAGTCAATGTAGTTTAAAGCTACTCAAGGTACAATAAACTACACTGGTCTCACAATTTCTAAATTGAACCGATTCGATCGTTTCTATTCTAGATTGTCTATTCATTTTGATGAGTCTCGCCATAGACTTCAAAATTTATTAGGAATACCAAATCCTACGTCGTTCGTCTAAAAGACAACAGACATTTAGATCAAACTATATTTCATTTTTATTTTAGTTTAACCTAAACTAAGTAATGAATGGAGGAATAGTTTGGAATTAGAGGCCTTCGTTACAGAAGCCCTCCAAAATTCTATAGGTATAGATCCCTATATCTAATTTACAGAATTGATCCACCCCTTAATTGGTAAGTGTAGCTGATCTAAACCATGATAGCTTACATACCAGGTGCATATAGGTAAGGCTTAATGTAAAATCCCAATCATAAGCCCACCTAAAACCACATAATTGCATGACACATAGAACCAGAGTGGCACTGACTGGAAACCAACCAGCCAACAACCTTCGATGTGGGGACCTGCAGCTCCAACGCTTGGTCTTCAACCTTCATCCAAGGGTCGCCTCCTCTGCGTCAATCGAGGGATCCCCTCTACATGCTGATTATGAAAACAATTGTTGCTGATGAAATCACCAACTCTAATCGTGGTGGAATTACTGCTGTGGGATTATCGCTGTGGATTATAAGACTTTGTTTTCCAAAGGATCACAGACTTTGTTTTCCAAGAGTTAACAGACTCAGTTTTCCAAGGGATTAAAAGCTTACCGCAATGGGATTACCTCCGAACAGTATGGAATTTCCAAAACTTTATGGGATTATAATTTTTGATTTTTCTTTTCCACTTGCTGGATTACTTCAAGATCAAAGACAGTTCAAGGTTTCCTTTCGTGTTGGACCCCATCCCCAAGGACTGGCGATGGCTTCCAAAAGGGGGGAGATGTAATGGACCTACCCAGGGTCAAATTAAGGTTTTTGAACTGTCCAGTGATGACCTTTACTGACCACTCAGTAAAGCAAGACATTTACTACAAAATCATTCATTTAGCTGTAATCTGATAAATATAGTCACCAAAAGAGACTATTTCTATCTTTGATTTTATTCTGATGTGATCAAAAGAATAACTTTTGTCATTTTCATGATGTGTGCTTTTAAGCTGTGTTATTCTGTGAGAGTTAAACTGTGTTCACTGCTATGTTAAAGGTGAAATTGCGGGTCACAGAGACCCGACTGTTTTGTTTAGAAATAAGAAGACAGTTTAATCCGTTGTTTTTCATGAACAAGGCTCCAGCTGCTCTGTCTTTTCCTAAACAATTTCCCTCTGCTGCTGTAACCTTGGGTTCTGATAAGACAAGTGAACTCCTCTCTTTGTGCCTGCTCTTTAAGTTCTAAACTGTGCGAGAACGCGCCAGAGAGTTGCTGGGAACTTCCAAAGAGATGTGAACTTTCCCAAGAGCTGGACACGTGTGGTCAAGAGCTAACGACCGGCGTCTTCAGCTAAGGACTGATAACAGGCTGTTATGAGTCTACTTCGAACAAGCCGAGCTCAAAAACTTTGTTTATTCCCTCCTGGAATAAGTTTATCTTGAAGTCAGAGGCCTGAAGCTGACATATTCTCTGATGACCAACGCGGAAGCCAGGAGACGTTGAAACGTAAACTAAAACCAGTTTTGGACGTGCTGGGACTAAAGGACTCTGTGCATCTGAAGGCTGGTGTCTTCCCTCTTACCGGGCTGTCGTCAAAAGGTAAAGGGCTGTTTACAAAACGTACTTGGATTTTAGCAGAAGTCGGATGAGAAGTGTCACTCTGGTCTCATGCTCAGGATAATGTTCTTCTTAAATCTTTCCTCCTATTTCTTTTCCCTCTCAACCTAAGCTGGAAACTATATTTTAAGCTGAAATGCCCCTCAGACTAAATATGTGTAACATCTAGTATTTATGTCTGTTGTGTTAAATCAAGTGTGCTGACGTATTTGAATTGAAAGAAAGTGAAATCATGTCAATCAAGTGTAATGGTGTTAATTTAGTTGATTTATTTTAAATAAATGATAGTGTCTCTTTGACATATCAAACTAAGTTAACGTGTCCATTGTCACTTAATGGCTCTGTTTATTTATCCATCATAAAGATCACAGAAATATTGGGTAAACTGAAAAAGAAGAGAATCCGTGAATTTACTATTCAATCTGAATAAGTAAATTAATTAAGGTAAAAAGGAGGTCAGTATTAAACTGACCCCCCCATTAACCCCTTACAATACTTCTCTGTCACTCCAGAGTTCCTCATGCAACACCACACTTCCTTCCTCGGCACCCTGTCAGATGATTTTTCTAAATCCACAAAGAAGAAGAAAGTGCTAACTCCCCTGAAGTTGTTACATCTCTGTACATAACCTTATCCTTATGAATGGACACCAGCACACTTCTCCTCCAGTGTTCAGACATTTTGTCCCCTTCAAAAACATCATTGAATATTTGCGTCAAAAACCTCACTGCCATCTCTCCAAGACATTTCCAAACCTCCACTGGTATGTCATCAGGGGTCCTTCAGAGCCTTCTAAATTTCCCTCTCACTAATCTTTCCCACTTCTGGGTCCACAGCTTCTATGACTTCTACTCTATTTGCCCTGGAGTTTAAACACATTCATTCTCAACACCAACAATTTTCAGTTAGGTCATCTGGACGTTTCTTTTTTGTGCAGTTTTGTTTGGTGTTTCCTCAGACTGATGAAGCTATGGATCGAAGGCGAAATGTCTCAGCACAAAAAACTGTCCAGATGTTGACATGACTGAAAATTATTCATTTTATACCTGGATTATTGAGCATGTACTTTGGTGTTCATTCTTAACACGTTTGTATTTTGATTCATTTAAATGCATTGAGAATCCCTGAACTCTTACTGTTGTCATTCAATAACTATAATATAACAATCCAACAATTTTCAGTCAGGTCATCTGGACAGTTTATTTTTCTTTTTGTGCTGAAACTCACCTTCCATCCAGAAGACTTCATCAGTCAAGGAAACACATCACAAAACTGAAAGTTATGCACCATAACTCTTGTTCCCTGAAGGAAGGGAACGAGGTGCAACACATTGACTATGGGAATTGCGCCGCCGCGTAGTTCACCTGAAGTAATACAATCACACCTTTTAAGGCAGGTGGGCGTCAGCAATGAGGCCCCACCCTCTTTGCATAAAAGGGGCTGATGCCCGACCTTCATTCTCAGGGCCTTCTTCACCGAGCTTGGGCATTGAAAGGGCAAACATGTGTTGCACCTCGTTCCCTTCCTTCAGGGAACATGAGTTATGGTGCATAACTTTCAGTTCCCTTATCAGTCAGTACACTCGGTGCAACACATTGACTATGGGAACGTAATTCAATCACGCCCTGGAAATGCTCTGGAAATGCATGCTTGTGAGAACTTTATGCCTTAGACTACAGGCGTCAGCTGCTCTCTACTCTGTGGTAGAGAGAACAGCCTGAGTTACGTCACATGCTGTGACATCTAAACTGTAGTGTTTCACAAACGTGTTTGTTGAGGCCCAGTTAGCAGCTGCACATATTTCTGCTACTGGCACACGTCTGAATAAGGCCCAGGAAGTGGCTAGGCCTCTGGTTGAGTGAGCATGTACCCCAGAGGGCACCTGCTGACCTTTGCTACTGTACACCCTCTTAATGGCCTCAGTCACCCAATGTGAGAGGCGCTGCTTTGACAGGGCCCTGCCTGCAGCAGGAGTAGCAAAACACACAAACAACTGGTTTGTTTTGCGCCAACTGACAGTTCTCTCCACGTAGACACTCGGGGTCCTAACAGAGCAGAGCGCGTTCAGCCGCCTCTGTTCTTCAGTTAGAACAGGGGGAGGAGGAAATGTTGACAGCTCAAAGTCCAGACTTCTTGGGTTTAAAGTTGGTACATTTGGCACATATGCGGGGTTTGGACGCAGGGTGACCTTTGACCCGTCTGGGGCAAACCTGGTACACATTGGGTGCACAGATAATGCGTGGAGGTCACCCACGTGTTTTGCTGAGCACAGAGCTAAGAGCAATGCAGTTTTATAAGATAATAAATCTATCTTAATGCTGCTAAGAGGCTCAAATGGAGGCTCACACAAAGCATCCAGGACTAATTGTAGGTCCCACTGGGGGGCCAAAGTCCTGCCTGGAGGTTTCTTCCTCAGCACGCCCTTCATGAATCGTATCATGAGAGGGTGGGCACCAGGTGATTTACCTCCCCAGCCCTCGTGGCATGCCGAGATGGCTGATAAAAAGACCTTAATGGTGAAGAAAGAGCGGCCCTTCTCCAGCAGGTCCTGTAGGAAGGTGAGGAGCTGGATTAAGTCACAGGAATATGAAACAATATTCCTCTCTAGACACCAGGCCTCAAAAACACGCCGCTTGCAAGCGTAGAGAGTCTGAGTGAACTGCGCTCTCGCTCCCTATATTGTGTTTACAACATTACTGGGCAGTCCTGAGGCCATTAGCCGGTTCCTTTCAATGGCCAGGCCCAGAGCTGCCATAGTTCTGGGCGTGGGTGAAGGATTTGCCCGTGGGCCTGGGTCAGCAGGTCCCTGTGTGTGGTGGGGTGTGTGTATGTGTGTGTGGAGGGGGGGGGCAGCTGCCATGGTATCCCCTCCAGCAATGAAATCAGCTCTGGGAACCATGCTTTCTGCGGCCACCTGGGGGCTATTAGTATTAGCGAGAGAGCCCCCTGGCGTACATGTTCCAGCGTCGCCTGAATCAGGGGAACAGGTGGAAACGCATAATACAGCCTCCCCGCTGGCCAGCTGTACGTCAGGGCGTCTGTCCCCAGCGGGGAATCTGTCTCCCTTATCGAGTGATACAGGGTGCAGTGTGTGTTGTTGCTACAAGCGAACAGATCTACGTCGACCCTCCCGTATCATGCCCAGACCTGGTCCACGATGTGTGGGTTCAGCCACCACTCCGAGGGGAGGAGGGGCCCTCTAGAGGGGGCATCTGCCCCGTGATTCAGCTCGCCCGGAATGTAGGTCGCCCTCAGCGACAAGATCTGGAAGCTGCACCACGTGAGCAGTTTCCGTGTCAACCGGAGGAGGGGTTGGGACCTTGATCCACCTTCTCTGTTGATGTAGGGGACCTTGGTCATGTTGTCTGATTTTATCAGTACATGTTGTTATGCAACCAACCCCTTCCTGTAAAAGTGTTTCACAGACAAAAACATTGCTCTGAGTTCCAGGAAATTTATGTAGAGCTTGGCCTCCTGCTGATTCAGTGATACAGTGGGAGTGAACGCTTTGTCGAGGAACGGTTCCCGCGCTATGGTGGAGCTGCCCATGGCTTTGACCACAAAGTCCATGCACCTCCATCTCTCGGTCTCACGTAGCTGGTTACAGTGAGTGCAGGATTCGGGGAAGTCCAAAGCAGTTTTCGCGTGTAGTATCCCTATGCAGATGGGACAGGCCTCGTGGGTGTCCACCGCTGAGAGGGAATAACCACATCCGCTTGGGCAAGCTCTGGAGCCGGGGCTCGTTGCTGGCCTGCTGTTCTTGTTGGAGTTCTTCAACTTCCTCTTGCTCTTCTTCAGAGTGTTGGGTGAGAAGAGACGTCAAGTTGTAGCCAGTTAGCCATCTGCTAACCGTGGCGAAGACATCCTTATGTCGAGCTGCTCTCGGTAGCTAGCCCGCAGCCGTTAGCTACACAGGTAGCGTGGCACAGTTAGC
>JBBPBX010057725.1:0-22332 GCA_038048925.1 Garcialebias charrua
TTCCTGTTGTGAGGGGGCGTGGCTTAATTAATGTCATGATTTGACCATTCAGTATTGCAGGGGACCAGATGTGGGTCAATCACTGAAGGTTTGATGTATTAGACTGTTTTCGTGTAGGTGCTATTAGTGTTTCGTTTGTGACGGCGTGACGGCTGATTCGCCACATCGCCACGCCCACATGCTCCACCCAAAACGGTCAGTGTTGGAAAGCTTGTTACAGCAACATGTCTTCGGTCACTGGACAGACCGTCCCGCTGATTAGGTAACAGGTGTCCGATCGGGACGTTCAATGTATAACTGTACACTTCCTGTTGTGAGGGGGCGTGGCTTAATTAATGTCATGATTTGACCATTCAGTATTGTAGGGGACCGGTTGTGGGTCAATCACTGAAGGTTTGATGTATTAGACGGTTTTCGTGTAGGTGCTATTAGTGTTTCGTTTTTCATGGCGAGATGCCTAATTTTGAGGCCAGGCCACGCCCCTTCAGCATATATGAAAACGTGAGGTTTTGATCATTTTTTACTCCCCCATGTCTGAGTGATGAGTCTGCCAAATTTGGTGAGATTTAGGATATGATAAAGCCCCCAACATGCCATTTCATTTTAGCTCCATTCATTTTCAATGGGAAAAAAATGGCCGAAAAGGCTAAATAATTCAAAAAGCTAAAGTTGCAGCATTACCAAAAGTCATAGCCGGATTGTCCTGAACGAGCTGGACATTTTGATATATGAATTGTTGAAATGGCACCAAAACTGTGCGAGTAGTTACATGCCAAAAAACGTACGGAATGAAGATAGTAACATCTATAAATAATAAATATAAACACAATCTCTATAGTGTGAATGCCTTGTTGGCATTCACACAACTAGATTGCATTTCCTGAGAAAATGCATGTGTGAATGCCAAAATGGCCGCTTCACCCAACTTGCATGTTCAATCAAAATGGCCGCTTTACCTAATGTGCTTATTAAATCAAAATGGCTAACTTGTCTACTTAAATTGTAGAACCAAAATGGTAACAATACATGCATTGACTTACTTCGCAAGGCAATTAACTGCCTTGTATATTGAACCAAAATGGCCACTTCACCTAATTTGCATATTCAATCAAAATGGCCGTTTCACCTAATGCATGATAAAGAATGTCCATAGCTACAACCTCACCAAATTTCGGCTCTCTATGAATAAATATGGCTGATTTAAAGCCATTTGAAAGTAGCGTTGGTGGCCATCTTGGATTTTACAGTATTTTTAATGTTTTGCTTTGTCGGCCATCTTGGATTTTTGATTTGGATTCCGTACATGATAGAGGATTCCCTCAGCTACAACCTCACCAAATTTCGGCTCTCTATGTATAATGATGGCTGAGTTAAAGCCATTTGAAAGTAGCGTTGGTGGCCATCTTGGATTTTACAGTATTTTTAATGTTTTGCTTTGTCGGCCATCTTGGATTTTTGATTTGGATTCCGTACATGATAGAGGATTCCCTCAGCTACAACCTCACCAAATTTCAGCTCTCTATGAATAAAGATGGCTGAGTTAAAGCCATTTGAATGTAGCGTTGGCGGCCATCTTGGATTTTTACAGTTTTTTAATGTTTTACTTTGTCGGCCATCTTGGATTTTTGATTTGGATTCCGTACATGATAGATAATGTCCTCAGCTACAACCTCACCAAATTTCGGCTCTCTGTGTATAATGATGGCTGAGTTAAAGCCATTTGAAAGTAGCGTTGGCGGCCATCTTGGATTTTTGATTTTGATATTGCATTTGATAGGAAACATTCTCAGCTATCACTACACCAAGTTTCAGCTCAATATCACTAAAATTGACCATTTTATGGTATTTTTACTTTTTTGCATTGTCGGCCATCTTGGATTTTTTTTTGGATTCTATACATGATAGATAATGTCCTCAGCTACAACCTCACCAAATTTCAGCTCTCTATGTATAAAGATGGTCGAGTTATAACCATTTGAAAGTAGCGTTGGCGGCCATCAGCTGAAATTGGTCAAAAACAGCTGAATATTATCTAAAATAGCAGAAATAGGCTTAAATTAGCAGTAGGAATTAGTAAGAGCTTAATTGGGAATAATCTGAAACATCTTAAACAATCTGAAATCTGAAATAATCTGAAATAAGCAAAAAAAGTGGAAATTATCTGAAAAAAGCTTAAGATAGCATAAACAGCTGAATATTATCTAAAATAGCAGAAATAAGCTTAAATTATCTGAAGTAATTAGAAATAGCATAATTGTGAATAATCTGAAATATCTGAAACAATCTGAAATCTGAAAAAATCTGAACTAAGCAGAAATAAGCAAAATAAAGTTGAAATTATCTGAAAAAAGCTTAAGATAGCAAAAACAGCTGAATATTATCTGAAATAGCAGAAAGAAGCTTAAATGTCTTAGAAATTAGTAGAGAGAGTACATTTTTGCAGAATTTGGCTGGAAAAAGTTGAAATGAGTTCAAATAATGTGGAATGTGTTGAAACAAGCCTAAATTAGCATAAAAACAGCTTAATAGTAGCTAAAATAGCAGAAGAAGCTGAAACTAGCAGAAATAAGCACAAAGCAGCATAATCTGAATAATCTAAAATATCTGAAACAATCTGAAATCTGAAAAAATCTGAACTAAGCAGAAATAAGCAAAATAAAGTTGAAATTATCTGAAAAAAGCTTAAGATAGCAAAAACAGCTGAATATTATCTAAAATAGCAGAAATAAGCTTAAATTATCTGAAGTAATTAGAAATAGCATAATTGTGAATAATCTGAAATATCTGAAACAATCTGAAATCTGAAAAAATCTGAAATAAGCAGAAATAAGCAAAATAAAGTTGAAATTATCTGAAAAAAGCTTAAGATAGCAAAAACAGCTGAATATTATCTGAAATAGCAGAAAGAAGCTTAAATGTCTTAGAAATTAGTAGAGAGAGAACAGTTTTGCAGAATTAGGTTGAAAAATGTTGAAATGAGTTCAAATAATGTGGAATTTGTTGAAACAAGCCTAAATTAGCATAAAAACAGCCTAATAGTAGCTAAAATAGCAGAAGAAGCTGAAACTAGCAGAAATAAGCACAAAGCAGCATAATATGAAGTATCCGAAACAATCTGAAATTGAAAAAAATCTGAAATAAGTAGAAATAAGCAAAATAAAGTTGAAATTATCTGAAAAAAGCTGAAATTGGCCAAAAACAGCTGAACAACAGCTAAAACAAGCAGAAATAATCTTAAATTACCAGAAGGAAGTTGGGAGAGCATGGTTATGCTGATTTAGGCTGAAAAAAGTTGGATTGATTAAAAAAAAATGTTGAAATAGCTGAAAAAGCTGAAATTTGCATAAAACAGCTAAATAGTAGCTAAAATAAGCAGAAATAATCTGAAATTACCAGAAGGAAGTTGGTAGAGCATGGTTTTGCTGAATTAGGCTGAAAAAAGTTGGATTGATTTTAAAAAATTGTTGAAATAGCTGAAAAAGCTGAAATTTGCATAAAACAGCTAAATAGTAGCTAAAGTAGCAAAAATATGTTAATCTTTGAAAAATTTGCTGAAAGGAGCATAATGATCTGAAATTAGCAGAAATAAGTCAGTAGATGTACAAAAATGTTGAAGTAAGCTGCATTAGGCTGAAAAGAGTGCAACACAGTTCAAGAAACAGCTGAAATCAGCTGAAAGTAGCTGAAATATTTTTTTTAAATGTACAAGGTAGCTGAAGGAAGCCGAGCTGGTCCAAAATGTGAAAAAAGTAGTGAAATATTGTAATGAGTTCCAAAGATATCAAGGATGTAAAATGAGCTCCATTCATTTTCAATGGGAAAAAAGTGGCCGAAAAAGCTGAATATTTCAAAAAGCTGAAGTTGCATCAATACCAAAAGTCATAGCATGCGTGTCCTAAATGAGCTGAACATTTTGATATATGAATTGTTGAAATAGCACAAAAACTGTAGGAGGAGTAGCGTGCCAAAAAACGTACGGAGTGAAGATAGTAACTGCTCGAAATAATAATAATAAATATAAACACAATCACTATAGTGTGAATGCCTATGTGGCATTCACACAACTAGATTGCATTTCCTGAGAAAATGCATGTGTGAATGCCAAAATGGCCGCTTCATCCAACTTGCATGTTCAATCAAAATGGCCGCTTTACCTAATGTGCTTATTAAATCAAACTGGCTACCTTGTCTACTTAAATTGTAGAACCAAAATGGTAACAATACATGCATTGACTTACTTTGCAAGGCAATTAACTGCCTTGTTTATTGAACCAAAATGGCCACTTCACCTAATTTGCATATTCAATCAAAATGGCCGCTTCACCTAATGCATGATAAAGAATGTCCATAGCTACAACCTCACCAAATTTCGGCTCTCTATGAATAAATATGGCTGATTTAAAGCCATTTGAAAGTAGCGTTGGTGGCCATCTTGGATTTTACAGTATTTTTAATGTTTTGCTTTGTCGGCCATCTTGGATTTTTGATTTGGATTCCGTACATGATAGAGGATTCCCTCAGCTACAACCTCACCAAATTTCGGCTCTCTATGTATAATGATGGCTGAGTTAAAGCCATTTGAAAGTAGCGTTGGTGGCCATCTTGGATTTTACAGTATTTTTAATGTTTTGCTTTGTCGGCCATCTTGGATTTTTGATTTGGATTCCGTACATGATAGAGGATTCCCTCAGCTACAACCTCACCAAATTTCAGCTCTCTATGAATAAAGATGGCTGAGTTAAAGCCATTTGAATGTAGCGTTGGCGGCCATCTTGGATTTTTACAGTTTTTTAATGTTTTACTTTGTCGGCCATCTTGGATTTTTGATTTGGATTCCGTACATGATAGATAATGTCCTCAGCTACAACCTCACCAAATTTCGACTCTCTGTGTATAATGATGGCTGAGTTAAAGCCATTTGAAAGTAGCGTTGGCGGCCATCTTGGATTTTTGATTTTGATATTGCATTTGATAGGAAACATTCTCAGCTATCACTACACCAAGTTTCAGCTCAATATCACTAAAATTGACCATTTTATGGTATTTTTACTTTTTTGCATTGTCGGCCATCTTGGATTTTTTTTTGGATTCCGTACATGATAGATAATGTCCTCAGCTACAACCTCACCAAATTTCAGCTCTCTATGTATAAAGATGGTCGAGTTATAACCATTTGAAAGTAGCGTTGGCGGCCATCAGCTGAAATTGGTCAAAAACAGCTGAATATTATCTAAAATAGCAGAAATAAGCTTAAATTAGCAGCAGGATTTAGTACGAGCTTAATTGGGAATAATCTGAAACATCTTAAACAATCTGAAATCTGAAATAATCTGAAATAAGCAAAAAAAAGTGGAAACTATCTGAAAAAAGCTAAAGATAGCATAAACAGCTGAATATTATCTAAAATAGCAGAAATAAGCTTAAATTATCTGAAGTAATTAGAAATAGCATAATTGTGAATAATCTGAAATATCTGAAACAATCTGAAATCTGAAAAAATCTGAACTAAGCAGAAATAAGCAAAATAAAGTTGAAATTATCTGAAAAAAGCTTAAGATAGCAAAAACAGCTGAATATTATCTGAAATAGCAGAAAGAAGCTTAAAAGTCTTAGAAATTAGTAGAGAGAGTACAGTTTTGCAGAATTATGCTGGAAAAAGTTGAAATGAGTTCAAATAATGTAAAATTTGTTGAAACAAGCCTAAATTAGCATTAAAACAGCTTAATAGTAGCTAAAATATCAGAAGAAGCTGAAACTAGCAGAAATAAGCATAAAGCAGCATCATCTGAATAATGTAAAATATCTGAAACAATCTGAAATCTGAAAACATCTGAACTAAGCAAAAATAAGCAAAATAAAGTTGAAATTATCTGAAAAAAGCTTAAGATAGCAAAAACAGCTGAATATTATCTGAAATAGCAGAAAGAAGCTTAAATGTCTTAGAAATTAGTAGAGAGAGTAAATTTTTGTAGAATTAGGCTGGAAAAAGTTGAAATGAGTTCAAATAATGTAAAATGTGTTGAAACAAGCCTAAATTAGCATAAAAACAGCTTAATAGTAGCTAAAATAGCAGAAGAAGCTGAAACTAGCAGAAATAAGCACAAAGCAGCATAATATGAAGTATCTGAAACAATCTGAAATTGAAAAAAATCTGAAATAAGTAGAAATAAGCAAAATAAAGTTGAAAATATCTGAATAAAGCTGAAATTGGCCAAAAACAGCTGAACAACAGCTAAAACAAGCAGAAACAATCTTAAATTACCAGAAGGAAGTTGGTAGAGCATGGTTTTGCTGAATTAGGCTGAAAAAAGTTGGATTGATTAAAAAAAATTGTTGAAATAGCTGAAAAAGCTGAAATTTGCATAAAACAGCTAAATAGTAGCTAAAATAAGCAGAAATAATCTGAAATTACCAGAAGGAAGTTGGTAGAGCATGGTTTTGCTGAATTAGGCTGAAAAAAGTTGGATTGATTTAAAAAAATTGTTGAAATAGCTGAAAAAGCTGAAATTTGCATAAAACAGCTAAATAGTAGCTAAAGTAGCAAAAATATGTTAATCTTTGAAAAATTTGCTGAAAGGAGCATAATGATCTGAAATTAGCAGAAATAAGTCAGTAGATGTACAAAAATGTTGAAGTAAGCTGCATTAGGCTGAAAAGAGTGCAACACAGTTCAAGAAACAGCTGAAATCAGCTGAAAGTAGCTGAAATATTTTTTTTAAATGTACAAGGTAGCTGAAGGAAGCCGAGCTGGTCCAAAATGTGAAAAAAGTAGTGAAATATTGTAATGAGTTCCAAAGATATCAAGGATGTAAAATGAGCTCCATTCATTTTCAATGGGAAAAAAGTGGCCGAAAAAGCTGAATATTTCAAAAAGCTGAAGTTGCATCAATACCAAAAGTCATAGCCGGAGTGTCCTCAATGAGCTGAACATTTTGATATATGAATTGTTGAAATAGCACAAAAACTGTAGGAGGAGTAGCGTGCCGAAAAACGTACGGATGGAAGATAGTAACCGGAATAATAAGTTGAATAAATATAAACACAATCACTATAGTGTGAATGCCTATGTGGCATTCACACAAATATAAACACAATCTCTATAGTGTGAATGCCTTGTTGGCATTCACACAAATAATGTTATTGATATGATATTGGATCAAACTTAATTTCTGGTGTTAGACTTCTATTTTTAAAGTAATCATTGCTACATTTTCCTGATTGAATATGCGTAGTCACTATTCTTTATCCTGGCCTGCAAACACAGAGCCTAATTTAGAATAAAACTTACTTAGGATTCCATCAACTTTTTTACGGTCAAGGACCCGCTTTCCTTCCTTTCCTGAGGGGTTGTTGCTTGGGCGACCAAAGGGAACTGCATTTTGACATTCCTCAACTGTGAAGAAATGCTCAAAGAGTGCATGGAACAGACGCATGCAATGTGGTTTGGATGCTTGATTCATGGCAGCAAGTCGGAACGATGAGATGAACACACCACTCCCAGGAAAGAGCTCCTGCTGGCCAGATGGTGAAGATGGGCTGTCATGTTTCTTTTCAATGAGGTCGCAAAGAGTCTGAAGCTCTCTGACCTGGCCTGGATCTGAAAGGAAGACATAGTACAAAGAGTGAGAAGATACCAATCTACTTTTTTAAAATTGGTTAAACAGCTTAAAGGCAGGAAAGTTCATTTTCGAACACAAAGAACATGCCTACATGACCTCGTATAGGACTTGTTTAGGGCAAAGAGAAAGATACAACACCACAATAAAATAAATATAACATGTGTAAATAAAATGTGTGTCTCCATCTCAGTGTTCCTCACTCCGTGGATGTGATTATGGGCGTCTGCAATCTGTTTTAAATAAATAAATAAATAAGCTGCTGTGGTCATGCCGTTCAGACTTTTTTTTTTTTTGTCGCTGGGCTGTATATAAGTGTTTGTTTAACCATAGGCGGCCTAAGCAGAGACCCAAACTCAGACCCGGACTCATTCCTCCCTCTCTGCGTTTATGGACGTATCTGAAGGCTTTTTAAATTTTATTTCTCCAACATCCATCATTCTGCTTCATCCAGAGTCCGGTCGCAGCAGTTTGAGCAGGGAGCAGAGTAGAACTCTTTCCCCAGCCCCCTCCGCTTTTCTGGGATTCCAAGTCGAGACCAGAGGGTTTTTATAAGCACTCGTCATCAAATGTTATTTTAGTCTCAGACTGTAGGTCTTGTTAAAAAAAAATAAACTAAATAAAATTAAATGACCATCTCCCAAGCTGCTCTGCCACTTCATCCACTCCTCCCCTCCGCTGTATGTGGTTGGATCTCCGTTCTGTGTTCTGGAAAACATGTAGTTTAACTATAGCTAATGTTTACCTTTAGTCATGGAAATTTTAGTGTTTTTTTAATTGCAAATTGACAAATTTTCTAAATCAGATAATTTATTACTTTTATTTTTTGCTTTTTTTATTACTTATTAATTTATTACTTTGAGAATTTTTTCAAAATTAATCTCAGAAAAAAACATTTTTTCCAAGCAAATTTATAACTTTTGAAGCTCATAGAATGTTCTCGTTTTTTTCCCCCCGGTTTTTTGGAGATTTACTCCTCTTTTTCATCTACAAAACGCCACAAATACACTGTCATACCCAGTTTGATATGCATTATTGAAGGCAATTAGGATGAAAAAAATGTGCCAGGGAGCACCATAAAAGATTTTTAGTAGTAGGCATTTATGCCAAGATGGTGTAGTGGCAGGGCTTTTGACTTGGGACCCGAAGGACGCGGGTTCGCGCCCTGGCCCCGGCCACTACACACCTTGGGGTGTCTATGAGTGCACATCTAATTCTCCAGCTCCCCGAGCGCGACTACGCTGCTCGCTGCACCACCTGGTGGTGGTTGGGTTAAAGGCAGAAGACCAATTTCGTCTGTCAAGTATGGGAAAGATACACAGATGACAAAATGTGACAAATTATTAATTATTAATTATTATTCACCTTCACCACAAATTTTAAAAATTGAATAAAGTTAGGTAACGTTAGTCTACACTGTCAGTGCAGCCCCATAGCTCATTCATTGCACCACGAGGGCTGCTAGCCGCTAGCTAAGTTAGCTAACTTTTATTTGAACGTTACCCAATTCCACCAACCAAAGGACCACTCCGTCATCGCAACTGTTGAATAATTTCACCTAACGTGAAAATAATTTCTTTATCAAACATCATAATTTTTATGAACTATTTAGATTACGATTCTTACCTCTCGTCTCGGAATAGCCAAGCCGGGCGGGCAGCCAGCAAGCAATGCAAACCGACTGAACGGACGAGGCTCTTTTACACGCGCTATTCTCTTCACCTCCAGTCCTGAGGGTGGCGGTAATGAATGAAGATAAATTAGTCTGATCGCCTGACCAGAAGAAGAAGAAAAAGAAGCAGCATTGTGTTCGCAGTTCATTTCCCGAACACACTTGAAAGGTTTTAAAATATTAATATTTGATGTGGCCAAAAATGGAACTAAATAAATTGCATTTCCCACAAAAATGCTAGTGTGAATTGCTGAGATGGAGCTGAAAACATTTAATAGCAAGATGTTAACACAAGTTCAATTTGAAAAGCTGAAAGAAGCATAAAAAGGTTTAAGTTAGCAGAAAAACAATAGAAAGGAGCAGAATTATTGCTGAAATGGCAGAAAAAAATTAATTTGGCATAAATAAGGTAAAGGTAGCTGACACAAATTGAAATTAGCACCCAGATGGTTAAAGGTGCAGTCTGCAGTTTCTGTAGAACGCAGCACTTAGAAAATTTTTCAACAGGGAAAGCATTCTGATCCCTCCCCCTCAGAGCCATATATGGCTCTGCTCCCCCTTGCTCTGCTGAAATTCAAATTCAAGCTCTGTTTTTATTGGCTGATTCAAATTCAAGCTCTGTTTTTATTGGCTGGTTCCCCTTGCTCTGCTGAAATTACAAGCTCTGTTTTTATTGGCTGGTTAAAAACTCTGTTTTTATTGGCTGGTTAACGGCGGGTCACTGTGGCTTTTTAGAAATGCTTTTAGTAACACCTGGAGAAGCAAGGGGACTATAGTTTTTTCAAAGATTACTTTGTCTAACATCAGTCTGTCAGGAGATAGTGACAGAGTGAAGAAATATGTTAAAAATATATTTTTAGAAAACTTACAGACTGCACTACAGAAACTGCAGACTGCACCTTTAAAGCTGCACTATGTAACTTTGTAATGCAGTCTGTAACTTTTCTAACAATATATTTTTAACATATTTCTTCACTCTGTCACTATCTACTGACAGACTGATGTTAGACAAAGTAATCTCTGAAAAAAACTATAGTCCCCTTGCTTCTCTATCAGCATTTATAAAAACACAGAGTGACCCGGCCTTAACCAGCCAATAAAAACAGAGTTTGTAACCAGCCAATAAAAACAGAGCTTGAATTTGAATTTCAGCAGGGCCAGGGGGAGCAGAGCCATATATGGCTCTGAGGTGGAGGGATCAGAATGCTTTGACTGTTGAAAATATTTCTAAGTTCTGCACTCTACAGAAAGTTACACATAACACCTTTAAAAGGATGTAAAAATGTCAAATTAGCAGAAAAAAGCTTACAAGTACAAAAAGGGACAATTTGTTATAAAATAGCTTAAACAACAAATATGGGTGTTAAAATTACTCAAATGTAGCTTAACATGCTAATTTTAACAAAATAAATTGAATTGGCATGTGTTTTGCTAAAATTTTGGAATGAGATGCTTTTAAACAAAATGTATGGAAGACGTATAGTAACGAGTAAAAAGAGAAACACGTAAACAATACGGTGAATGCTTGTATAGCATTCCCACAAAGATCAATCATTAAAACAACTATGAAAAATCCCACGACCCACCCATATGAACTCGTGCCATGAATGTTTTTCATTATTAGGTGTCTCTGTATCATAAGTGTGACTTGAACAATTGTTAAAACAGTTTTTGTTACACTTCCCAAGACTTTTGTGCATAATTCAAAGCAAAACTCTATTGTAGCAGTAAAAGAAACCTGCACACTACTGTCAGAAAATCATAAATTTGACAGTAAAATATTAACATCTAGAAAGTTCACACATTTTAAAGTCTCAAAAAGGTGTGTTTTGAGCACATTGTTGTTGAATGGGTTAAGTTTTGGAACTCAAAGTTGTCATTGAGTAGTATGACTTGTGTAAGAAATCAACAAATTTTGTAAGTTGAATATTATGAATATTATGTGAATAAACCATCTCAATTTTATTTTTCCTGAATTGTCTTTATTTTGGCATGAGAAAAGCTGAGATATCATTGAGATAAATTATTAATTCATAACTGAGACAAGAAAAAGAGACAGCTGTAAGAGAATTTAGAGAACTCGCACAGTGCTCTCTGTGAGACATATTTCTCAGGAGAGACATTTGAGAAGAATGAGAAAACCACTTTGGTCTTGATTAGTGCTCATTAAAGGTATTGTGACATGATTTTGTAAATTTGAATATTTGTCAGAACATATATATCTTATATCATTGAGCTCTGGTCGTTTTTGCATAATAAATTATAAATATATTAAAATTTCATTCCAATATATGGTAATTTTTTACCATAAATTCTCTGGGACACGCCCCGTGAATTAATGCAAATCTTCATGTGACGTACACGTGGGCACTGGGCATAAGTTTGTTTGGTGAAAGATCGACTCTTTTTTTATTTTGGTGTAACTTGAAAAATGCTGTCACGTTGTAGCGCATTTGGGTGTTCTAATATCAGCAGTGAACAACTGAGCCTTCACAAATTCCCAAAAGATGAGAAACTTTGCCTAGAATGGAAGTACAGAGAACTTGTGACCGATGGGTTCCAACTGAGAGTCCTATGTCTGCAGCGACCATCTTACTGCCTATCAGGTACGAGCTGTTGTTTGTTTTTATTTGGGGAGAGTCTATTAATGAGAGTTTTGGATGATTTACTGTTTAAAAAAGATATATGTCAGACGTGAGGTCTATCTGCCGACATCTGCTTGCTAACAGACATTAGCATAGCTCCCGAGTCAACACGGGTGCTATTTAGGTATTTTTAAATTATGTCGGCGCAATCAGGTACGATCTGTTGTTTGTTTTTATTTGGGGAGAGTCTATTAATGAGAGTTTTGGATGATTTACTGTTTAAAAAAGATATATGTCAGACGTGAGGTCTATCTGCCGACATCTGCTTGCTAACAGACATTAGCATAGCTCCCGAGTCAACACGGGTGCTATTTAGGTATTTTTAAATTATGTCGGCGCAATCAGGTACGATCTGTTGTTTGTTTTTATTTGGGGAGAGTCTATTAATGAGAGTTTTGGATGATTTACTGTTTAAAAAAGATATATGTCAGACGTGAGGTCTATCTGCCGACATCTGCTTGCTAACAGACATTAGCATAGCTCCCGAGTCAACACGGGTGCTATTTAGGTATTTTTAAATTATGTCGGCGCAATCAGGTACGATCTGTTGTTTGTTTTTATTTGGGGAGAGTCTATTAATGAGAGTTTTGGATGATTTACTGTTTAAAAAAGATATATGTCAGACGTGAGGTCTATCTGCCGACATCTGCTTGCTAACAGACATTAGCATAGCTCCCGAGTCAACACGGGTGCTATTTAGGTATTTTTAAATTATGTCGGCGCAATCAGGTACGATCTGTTGTTTGTTTTTATTTGGGGAGAGTCTATTAATGAGAGTTTTGGATGATTTACTGTTTAAAAAAGATATATGTCAGACGTGAGGTCTATCTGCCGACATCTGCTTGCTAACAGACATTAGCATAGCTCCCGAGTCAACACGGGTGCTATTTAGGTATTTTTAAATTATGTCGGCGCAATCAGGTACGATCTGTTGTTTGTTTTTATTTGGGGAGAGTCTATTAATGAGAGTTTTGGATGATTTACTGTCTTAAAATGATAGATCTCAAACGCAATCGGACATGCTCAAAGCCACGAAGCTCCCTGCACGTTTTTTTAAAGCTGAATCGTAAAAGTTAATAAGTTTTCCATTAATAGAGTATACAATAAAATGATTTGAGCAAGATTAAAACTTCTACTGCTTATATTGACCTTCCAAAACTGAAGACAAATCGCTTAGATCAACACTAGAAATGCTGCACTCGTCTGAGTCGACATGCTCCGCCATTATTAATTACATGCGCGTTGAGCAGCGGCTCCCCACGTGTACGTCAAATGACGGTTTTGCGGAATGCACGGAATTTTAGGGGCGTGTCCCAGAGAAATGACTATCATAACTTGGAATGAAATTTTAATATATTTATAATTTATTATGCAAAAACGACCAGAGCTCAATGATATAAGATATATATGTTCTGACAAATATTCAAATTTACAAAATCATGTCACAATCCCTTTAATGTCTAGGATCCGTAAATGTGACATGAATGAGATCTTATCTTCAATTTTGCTTTGCTATGGGAACCTCTGCAAGATCACATGTGGAGTCCCACAAGGCTCTATACTTGGACCAAATGGGTAGTAGTGACCAAAGTTGTTTATCTAGTATGTGAATGATTTAGTGGAGGTGTCTAGACTCCTTAAATGTGTTCTTTTTGCTGATGATACCATTTTTTAAATTTTGGTAATGATTTTGAACAAATGTTGGAGTTGTTGAAAATAAAGTTTGTTAAACTCCAAACTTGGTTTAAATTAAACAAGCCATAATTAAATCTAGATAAAACTAATTATATGATTTTTAGTAATAAAAAGAAAACTGTTGATTTTCCTTTCAAAACTGATGGTGTTGAGGTACGTAGAGTAAATGAGGCGAAAAACTGTCGTGGAAACGGCACATAAATTCTGTAAAAATTAAAATATCTAAATCTACTGCAGTTCTGTACAAAGTAAAGGACTTATTGAATGATAAAACTCTATATTTGCTGATACAATCTTTGTTCCACATTTTATTTATTGTGTTAATGTTTGGGGAAAAGCCCGCAAAAGTACAACAAAGTCTATTTTTATTTTAGAGAAAAAAGCCACAATAATTATCACAAGAAAGCATTACCATCATCCATCAAGTACATTATTTAACCAACTGAAATTACTGAAGTTTTATGATTTGGTGGACTATAACATTTTGTTAGTTATGTTTAGAGCTCATGGCAACACACCACCTTCAAACATTCAAATAAATTTTGTTAAAAGAAAAAGTTGTTACAATCTTAAGGGAACTGAGATTTTTGTAAAAACCCCAGTACAAAACTAGTTTAAAGCCAGGGACGGTCCATTTCAATACAAGGATTTGAATTGGGGAATGGTTTTGGTTTACTTTATTTATAAAGCCATTTAAAACAACCCCAGCTGCAACAAAGTGCTGTACACATGAAATAAACACATAAAATAAGATTTTTCACAATTTTTTTAAATTTATTTAAAATTTTATATTTTTATTAATAAGATGCGTTCGTAACACCGAATCGCCGTAAGTCGAGGCCGCCGTAACTTGAGGACTACCTGTAGATAGATAGATTTTATTACAGACTCAGAGTCCATTTTACATAAGAGATAACAAATATGATCAAATATACATTAGAAAAGGTACCTAACCATTCAGGAAACAATCATACCAATGTCTCCAAAGAACAGATGTTTACAGGAAGGCCTGATTTAAGATTTTCCATCTTAAAACCAGACAAAGCATTTACACTAAAATAAATTAGGCATATATTGTGTACATATGACCTTTATTTAAATTGTCTTTTCAAATTGCAACAATTGTCAATCATTGTACACATGAATGTCAAGACAAATACAGTATGGTGAATTTATTATTTGGTGTTCTTATCACAAATAATCAACTAACATAAAGCTACAAAATCTTTGAATTTCTTAAGCAACATTGAGGCATTATCAACAAATAGTAATAATTTAAATAACTTCACAGCCCTCAGTTCAAAACTCTCCAACACAGACTTGAAAGTTATTTGCACCTACAGTAGCTGAAATATCTCTACTTCTCAATAAAACTTTTCACTCTGCCATGTCAAGACAAATTCTCAAGATAAACTTATTTTGTGTTCCTTTCAACAATTAAACCAATTAACTGGGATCAACATATAAAGTTACAGACCCTGACATTTAAAAGTAGAACATTTGAGGTACTGTGTGTATATTAAAAAAAAACATTACAATTCAATGTAAATAACAGCTTTCAGGTCAAAATTTCAAACACAGACCTGGAAGTTAATAATACCCAAGTGGAAGAGCTCTACTTCTCAATAAAATGTTTCCACTCTGCCATGACTTTTTTGTATGAGCCTGTGGTGTCTTTCTCGTGGATATTGTCCTTTAACACTTCAGTCTGAATGACAGACAGAAGGGTTGCCACACACTTTGGATAGGTGAGATGCATGGTGTAGTAGTATGCCATCAGATACAGCAAACCTTCACCAAGGTCTTCTTTGGCAAATGTAGTGATGGGAGTGGTTCCAATGGCCAAAAGACAGCGCGACTCATCCAAGACCAAAACAGGGCTGAAGAAAGATCTCCTCTGGAGGTACACAGCTGGATCTTCGGCTGGCTAAAAAATACAAAAACAAAAAAAAGGACAAAAACATTTATTCAGGGTACAACAGAGAAACTGAAAAGCTACCAGATCAGTCCAAATCCTTAGCAACAAATATGTACTGTCCATACATCCATGATGACAACAATAGAATAGATGTGTAACAGAGCATATTCATATAGTATACAGTATATATATATTTTTAAAGTTGATATTCATGCCAATTAAATACCCAGTAACTTGTGCCTCAGTCACAAGAGTGAGTCCTAACGCACTTTGGGAAATGACAGATACTGCACTTCCGATGGTTAAATCTAAAATTATTTCCTATTTGGATTTTGATTATGTATACAATTATGTTGAAGGTTTTTGAAATTGAGCTTAAAGGGTGTGTGACATGATGTTGGAATTATGCATAAAGTTGCACAACATATATACTGTATGTTGTATCATTCAACTATGTTCGTTTTTACAAGCAAAATGATAAATCAATTAAAATTTGATTTAAAAGTGATTTTAAACTTTGCGCCGTGTTTCGTCACAGGAAATCCGGGAACTTCCGCATACGACGTCTGTGACGTTGCAACAAGAAAGTCTGCTCAAACGCACCTTGTACATAACAATGGCGGAGAATATAGAGAATCCGACAAATTTAGCAATTTAAGTGAAGATTTGAGCAATTTATCTTCAGTTTTGGAATGCCAAAGTTATTTCGAGTGATGAACAAGAAACAGCAGCTTCTAATTTAGGTCTGCAGCCGTATTTATTTGAGCCTTTACGTTCAGGAAGTGAGGGGGAGTCCGACTTTGCAGCAGGAAGTTTTTGAGGGTGAAGGGATTGAACCCGATCTCTACAGAGCACTGAATGGTAATGCGTTAATTAATGTATCTAATAATTATTCAACATTAATTATAGTTTAAAAAAAAAGAGTCCCTTTGAAGTATCTGTTTTATTTTTTTGTCTGAGCTGAACTTTTCTTTAATAAATACAGGTAGTCCTCGACTTACAAACGAGTTCAGTTCCTACAGCCGCTGGCATGTCGAAAATTGCCGTAAGTCGGAAAACACATGAGCCGCCACTTATACACGTACATGTTGTAGTAATATAGGATGAGGTCAGTTTAATGACTTACCTATATTTTAGATGTATAAATTGGCAGGGTTTAGACTGACATACAAATACATCATTAATTAAACAAGTTCTCTCTTTTTCAGCTTAATACCAATAATTCTATACCTTGACCAGATGTAATTCACAGGAAACGTTAAACTTATGTTGGTACAGCAGGACTGCACCATTTATTTAACATAATTATAAATTACATCACACATTTGTACATGATTGGTTGATTATTTTTCCTATAAATTAACTTCAGCACAGATGAAATACGCGTCCGTAATTTCGTAGGAACAACAGAATAAAGTTATGGGTTTTAATAACTTATATCTCTGCTGGCACAATAACTTAAAGTTTAGTTACTTAAAGTAAGAAAGTTTCAGAGTAGAAAAAATGGAGGAGGAAGAAAATGGAGGATGAGGAGAGGTATTATCTTGACGTGTTTTAACCAGAAACATGGCAGCTCTCCGGCTGATCTCGGCTACACGTTGGTACCCTTGGTAAAGCATATGACGACTTGTTACCTTGTGAAGATGGTCAGTCCCCAGTTGGTCCAACTGGTCAGTTCGTTTACCATTCTCAGCGTCTCCAGACGTGCGCCTTGACTCGAACCGAAAGTAACGGCAGCTCCTGGTGTTGTTTTCAAGATAAGACGTTCCTTAAAGGAATGTCAATAAAAGAGAGCTTTTTCAGCTGTTGAAGATGACTTATAACAGGCATGTTATAAGTCTTTAACTGAATGACGTGGTCATTAGCGTGTTGACCAGACGATCATCAGTTCTTTGGGGAACCTCATCATGGCATTGAGGTCCTCAGCAAACTCCGTCAGTTCCAGCAACAGCTTAGAACTTTAAGGAAGGATCTCAGATCAGTGACTTGTTGTTCTTCTCTGATTGGTCCAAACAAACCAGTGGATGAAGGTCACTCGGATAGGAGAAGATCAGTTTTTAGAACAGAGAAGAAGTTGTTTAGAATGAAGACAGAGAAACAGATTAGACTGGAGCCAGCTTCATAAAACAACTGATTAAAACTGCATTCTAACTTCTAACAAAACTGAGGAGTTCAGTCTGACATTAATTCACTTTCAACGTTTGATTCATCATATGAAGAAGTGATCATTATTTTTGAAATAACATTGGATTTCCAACTTGAATTAAACAGTTTGAATTAACCAGTCTTTGACTATCAAACATGCTTATACAAGTAACACAAGGTTATTCATTAACACAAAAATAGAGGAATAAGAGAGTCTCTTATAGCTTATTGTGTTTTGATTCAAAATAATGTAATTAAAATAGTGTTAATGTCTTTTTTCTGAGAGTATCAGTGAAAAGGTGTCACTGGGACATATCAAAGAGACAAAGGTGTATTAGAGAACCCCGTCTGGTTCACTACAATGTACAGTACTGTACAGTTACTAAGTATTTTGCCTATCCTAACACAGTACCCTACATAATGATCAAAAAACACAGTACATTTGGAAGGAAAAAAATAGTTAATTTCTTACTGTGAGCTGGTCAATCCCGTCTCTGTCCGAGCTCTGCAGCTTCGTGCTGCTTCACGCGGCCCAAACTGTTTACAGGAAGGCCTGTTAGCATGTTAACTCAATACATTTGGAGTCATAATGAAAGGAAAAAGTTAATAACTTACTGGGAGTTTCTCCGCGGTGTCCCTCCAACAGGCTGCGCCGCGTTAGCATGTTAGCCCCTCCAAAAAGGCTGTGCCACGTTAGCATGTTAGCCCCTCCAAAAGGCTGTGCAGCTGTTTCTCCGCATTTTAGCATGTTAGCTCGGTGTCCATCCAACATCTGAGGCTGCCAGGCGGACATCGAGGAGAGCTCCCGGCCGCAACAGGTCTCTCCGCCGCCCGCACAGAACACTGGCTGATGGCAGGGACAGTAGTGGTGGGATATGGTCACCGGATCCCGCGGTGAGTTGGTGGTGTCGGCCGGCGTGGTGGGATGCGGCGCGGCGGAGCGATCGGCGGCTGCTGCTCTGGGCCTGAGACGTCCACAGAGTTCACAGAGCATTTCAAACTCATTTATCCGTATGAGTCAACCTCTCATCGGACACACGGTCCTCCAAAGCCGGCTGGCCGGAGCTAACCAAAAGCTGGCGGACACACTGTCGAAAACTGGCGTACACTGTCGAAAACTGGCGTACACTGCCGGAAACTGCGTAAATCAGCTTCTGAATAATAATAATAATAATACTTTATTTATAAAGAAATTTAAAACAACCCCAGCTGCAACAAAGTGCTGTACACATGAAATAAACACATAAAATAAGATTTTTCACAAAAATGTATTTATTTATTTATTTTAAATTTTATATTTTTATTAATAAGATGCATTCGTAATACCGAATCGCCATAAGTCGAGGCCGCCGTAACTTGAGGACTACCTGTAGACAGACTCAGAGTCCAATTTACATAGGAGATAACGAATATGATAAAATATACATTAGAAAAGGTACCTAACCATTCAGGAGACAATCATAACAATGTCTCCAAAGAACAGATGAGTATTTCACTGCACTATATTTAACGTTAATCAACAGTAGAATAATTCTATTATTAGACTTATTTAAACGACAAATAAATTTATACAGAAACTTTCTTAAAACAGCCATCAAAGTGCTGACGCGAGCAGATACAAACAGTTCACTGGCACTGGTCCATCTGGGCTTATTTAAAAAGTCTTAGTGCGTCATTATAAGCCACCTTCAATCTATGAAGACTGGCTTTTTTTAAATTGCACCACAAATGTGCCGTATACAGTGATGTACAATATGATCTAAACAAGTTAATTTTCACTTCATCAGAACAGAATGCAAACTTACGAGCAAGGATATTTGCCTGAGCATATATCATTCGAACCTGACGGTAAATGTCCTCATCATCAGACCGACGGTCTGTCAACACATGACCCAGATACTTTACTTCATTTGCGACTTCCAATAAAATCCCAGACAGCTTAAAAAGTGGAAATACCCTATTTTTGTCCTCTTTAGTGCGACAAATCAAAATGAGACTTTTTGATGGATTGAATTTGATAAAATGAATATATGAATATAATGGTCAAATCCGCTGGATTTAAATAGTTTCGCTTTGTCGGCACTTCCAAACGTGTGCGCGCTGCGAAAACCTTCATCTCTTTAAAATTTAACAAGATAAACACCTTAAAAAATATATTTGTTTGCTGACATTATAGTAAAAGTGTGTCTCAGCTGAACTTTTCTTAAAGGGGACCACAGATGCAAAATTCACTTTTTAATGTTTTTTTTACTCAACTTTGGGTATTTACTTCATAAAAAAACAGTCCTTGTGCCAAAAAAATGCACCCAGTGGTTTATTTACTCTAAGTAGATTTATTTATCTGTGATAAAAACGGTTCGTTTTTGAAATAAACTGGAAGTCAATCGCGCTTGTGACGTCACAGGCGCGAGGACAACCCACCCCAACCTGAGTCCAGCCCCTCACCTAGCAACCCCTGGTTAGGCTCAACCCACTTCTGTATTAAACACATGACTGTTGTTTTTCATGATTTCATCTCATCTTTTGTTTATATGTTCTTAATTTCATGTGTACAGCACTTTGTTGCAGCTGTGGTTTTTTAAATGGCTTTATAAATAAAGTATAATTGTTATTTTTATGTTTTAGTTCAATTTTTAGTGTATTTGCGATCGCTCCCAACGCGCAGCCGGCAAAAATTAAACGAGCGGACTCCCGGCATAGGGACCGGCGGCAACGGGACACTGCTTCTGGCGGATGGAGCGGAGCTTCAATTGTACAGCGGGTTAGCTTCCCACCTGGTACAAAGTAATTTTACTTTTTTTTTATTGGAGTAAATAAAAAGGAGTTGTGTTAACCAAACAAACTCCTTCTTATTTACTCCAATAAAAAAAAAAGTAAAATTACTTGGTACCAGGTGGGAAGCGAACCCGCTTCTCCCGGTCAAGATAAAAAAAAGCTTAATAGCAGTTGGCGAACGCTTTGAGCTACAGCGGAGGACTGGATTTTTAGGAGTCCACTTTACCTATATATGATTCAATCCTCTTAACATTCTAGCTGCACGTAGAAGTTAGAGATTATTAGTTATATTTTAAAATCCTGGCTGCGCGCAAGAGTTGGACAATATTAGTTATATTTTAATGACTTTCAGGTCACGCGGAAATGGGTGCGCGCTTCGTGTTATTTACGTCCTAACATAAGCTGAATTGTAATTAGTCATTAACAAAAATTTAACTCAGAAACACTAATTCAGCTAACAATAATTTTAGGGGTTTTGTTGTGAAATAAACATATATTTTTCTTCGTGTTTTATATTTATTTTGAAGGAGTTTTTCACATGGTGTTCAAATTATCAGTTTCTTTTGTAGAGTGATAAAGATTTACTAAAGGACACAGGCAGATCTGTTCTGGTGAGGCTGGGGGATGATAATATAGCTGGCGCCTCTTTGTCCTGTCAGTTTTACGACTTTGTAGAATATATGACTTGGGGAGACCACTCGAGCAAGCTGGGGGAAGGCAGTGGTATTTCCTGTTTTTTTGGCAATAAAGAGGGGACAACAGTCTCTGAAACAAAACCCCCACAGAAGGGTATAAAAAGGTTCGATCCTCCAACAGCAGGGCAGAAGTAGCCCACGGATCAGGTTGTATGTCTCTCTCCCCCCTCCTCTCTCCCTGTCTCTCTCCCCCCTCCTCCCTTCTTTCTTTCTCTCTCTCTCTCTCTCTTTTTCTCTCACTGTCCACATTTAAAAGAAAAATGTAATGGATGTTAGGAATGAAACAAATGTATTCTGTGACTTTTAACTTATGATTAATTAAACTGGTTTGGAACTTTAAGTGAGCGTCTGTCGTGTGTAAGTGTATCTCTCCTTCCTGTTCCAAAGTGAACCAAAAAACGAATTCTGGGACGGATAGAATCTTACGTCAACAATTGGAGGTTCCTACCGAGATGGTTGCACGCGCGGACAGGAAGGGGCAGAGGAGTCCAGAGCACTGATCAGTGACCGGTCACTCCAACAAAAAAAAAGGTAAGCAGATTCCTGTTTAAACGAAATCTGTGATTGGAAATTTTATAGGCAAATTTTACTCAGTGTTTGGACTCCAGGGTTAATACGTGTAAAAAGAAAAAGAACGTTACAATTAAAAGTAGAATTGTAAGTTTCCAGCCAAGACTCCAGATCCCAGAGTAAAAACACGCAGTGGTCGAGCTAACCAAAAGCCGACGGGCTTTTGGAACAGAGGGAAAGGGGTTTTAGGATAAATAAATAATTTATCCGCCGCCGTTTCCTGTAACTCTGAGACCGAGTTCACTGTTAATCTCGTTAGGTTTTGTGGCTAACTATAAAAACAGTGTCAATTAAATCCACTTATAATTTGACTTATGATAAGTGGAGGCGGGATCTGGTGAGGTGATGTATTTGTATATTACCATGCGTAAATACATTATAATACATTAGGAATGAAGGCATTGAAAAAATTTAAACCCACAAACAAATAAAATAAATAAAGTGTGGGACTGAGTGAAGAAAAAATTAAACCCACAAACAAATAAAATAAATAAAGTGTGGGACTGAGTGAAGAAAAAATTAAACCCACAAACAAATAAAATAAATAAAGTGTGGGACTGAGTGAAGAAAAAAATTAAACCCACAAACAAATAAAATAAAT
>JBBPBX010057727.1:4826-22331 GCA_038048925.1 Garcialebias charrua
TAAATGGTAAATGGTAAATGGAGCTTATTTATATAGCGCTTTCCAGCCCCCTGTGAGGGGCCCCAAAGCGCTTTACAATACCAACCATCCACCCATTCATACACACATTTATACACCGGTAGCGGCGACTGCCATGCAAGGCGCCTTCCAGTCCTACCGGGAGCAACTCTGGGTTAAGTGTCTTGCCCAGGGACACAACAACACATGGTGTGGGGAACCGGGATTCGAACCTCCAACCTTCCGATTGGTGGATGACTGCCATTACCACTACACCACGGCCGCCCTAGGAGAAATTTGATGGTCAGCCCATTTCCAAGGCTGGCGGGGAGTCAGATTCAGATAAGCTTGATTGTTGATTGTTGAAATAATTGCAATTACAAACAGGTAGGGTAGGCAAAGACAGCTGCAGAGTGAAGAAATGTGGTCAGTTTGTCCTCCAGCAGTCTAAGGTGCCGTTTACACGGCGCATATTTTGAGTGAAACCGCTCCTTTCTCTCTGCGTTTCTGCTCATCATTTACACGACACCAGTAGCCCCCCTCTTTGAATCCGAAATTTTCTGAACTCACCCTTCAGAGTGCAGCTTTTTTGCTGACCCCCCGTTGATAATGTAAACATCTCCCGCTGAGCTTTTGTTTGACCTACATGCACGTAGCACGCACACGCGGACAGCTAGGTGAACAGGCAGGCGGACATTTCACGTGTCACGCTGCACAATATGTGCTAAATAATAACAGTTTAACAATAATAAACAGTGTTTATGTTAGCATGGGAGATATACAGTATAAAGTTATCTGAGCTAAATTAATCCATCTAAACCCGTTACGTCATTTAAACGATGCATAACATGTTAGGTGTTATTAAAGTTGAAAATGAAGACACCCGGTTAGTTTTTTTATTTATTTATTTATTCAACACCACAAACTTGTCACACAAACACTGATAATTTTACTGAACACTATTAAAACACGTTAACTGAACTGTTAACTACGTTAATGAACTGGGCTCTGCTCGGTTTTCATCCTGGATACTGGACCACATCAGAACCGGTCCGCTTGGTGAAAGGACAGCTTCTCCAACTCGCATAAAAAAATACAAATTCAGTTTGTTGTTGTGTGATCAAAGTAAGCACAAGCAAACATTATATTAAGAACGTTGATTTGCCTGCTGTAGCCTAAATCTGCTGTTTATCATGGACTAAAGTCCGACATCATCCTCATCGACTCGGTTCTGGTCCACAGTCCACACAACGTCTGGTGTGCAGCTTGTTAGATGAAGCGGATCCCGCTTGGTGTCAAATCTGTCGACTCTTATCCAAAATCCAGCTTTAACTTGTTGTTAACTTGTTCGCAAATCAAGATGTTCAGCTGATTCTGGACATCCCAGACATAACTTTTGTTTTTTGTAACTTTATACTTTTGAACACATTGACATTTATGAAGGAAAAACAAACCCTAGGGAAATATATCAATATTTGTCATCCCAAAGTTCTTTTTTTAAATTGAGTGCAGCATACCAGCTCTCGTTTTATCTTAGACTGCATTTCACTAATGTCGCTTCTTTTTGCTTTGTCAAGTCTTGAGTTGCTTTTAGCTTGAAGCTAGTAATTAGCTAAGTTTGAACTACCGTAGTTATGCTACTCTTAGTGATTTGTAATAGTAAACTTTTAGTTAGTGTTTTGATATGTTTATCTAAAGATTTACTACTTTTAGTTTTTAGTTAGCATTTTGTACTTTTAGGCTAGTGTTTATTTATTTTTGGTTATTTATTTATTTATTTATTTATTTATTTATTTATATATTTATTTATTGGTGAAGCAAAGGTTAGAGCAGGTGTCAACCTAAATCATTTCATCTAATTAACATACCCAAAACCTCCAATTCCCCCCACCGTGTCCGTGTAAACAGGGCCTAAGCCTATACAGTAGTAGCATAACTAAGGGACAGCTCAGGAAACCCAAACCAACCCTAACTATAAGATTTAGCAAAAAGGACAGACGTAAGCCCAGTCTTAAAACTGGACAATGTGTCAGCCTCACGGACAGAAACTGGAAGTTGGTTCCACAAGAGAGGAGCCTGAGAACTGAAAGATCTTCCTCCCATTCTGCTTTTGAAAACTCTAGGAACCACAAGTAAACCTGCAGTCTGACAGTGACGTAATCACATCTGTCTTTGATACAATCTGTCATAACTCTTTGATGGCTATAAAATACATTTCATAATGATTTTAAAGGTATAAACTGGATGATTTAAAGCTGCAGTATGTAGCTTTTTTTATGAACATATTTCTTCACTCTGTCACTACCTCCTGACAGACTGATGTTAGCCAGGTAATCTCTGAAAATTTTTTAAAAAAATATTGTCCCCTTGCTTCTCCAGGTGGTAAATAAGCATTTCTAAAAAGAAAAGGTGACCCGCCATTTTCCAGCCAATAAAAACAGAGTTTGTAACCAGCCAATAAAAACAGAGCTTGAATTTGAATCAGCCAATAAAAACAGAGCTTGAATTTGAAATTCAACAGACCACAAGGGGGCAGAGCCACATATGGCTCTGAGGGGGAGGGATCAGAATGCTTTGCCTGTTGAAAATATTTCTAACTGCTGCAGTTCTACAGAAACTGCATACTGAACCTTTAAAGTAAAAATGCAGACACTTAATCAGACTGTCCATCCATCCATACATACATACATACATACATACATCCATCCATCTGTGCGTCCGTCCGTCCATCCATCCATCCATCCATCCATCCATCCTTTACCTGCTCCTTTCTTTTCAGGTCGTGGGGGTCATTGGTGCCCGTATTCAGCCATCACTGTACGAGAGGCGAGAGACAGCCTGGACATGTCTCCAGTCCATCACAGGGACACAAAGACAAACGTGCCAGACATGCATGTTTTTGGTCTGTGGGAGCAAACAAAGAATTTATGCTTTGTGACATTTAATCAAGTAAGACAAGCACACTTGTATGTTGTTGCAGTGATTACTCTTCAGACCACTCAGTTTTTTTTTAATCTCCCATCATTACTTGACTTTGTAATCATGGTTGAAAATGTTTGTTAATCATCTGAGTCATAACAAAGATAAAATGTGAGAAAGTAATTTTCTCTCCGTCTGCATGCCTATCTGAATTCGGATCTACAGCAGAAGGTATTAAAAAGCAATTCTGAAGTATCCGATGTTGAACTACACAGTGTTGGATTGGAGTGCCATTATGTATACTTTATTAAAGTGAACGTCATTATTATGTTGTGTATGTGTTCAATAAAATTGTCCCAAAATATTTTTTTTCTGATTTACTGTAGAAATAAACAAACAGAAGAGAAGTTCTCAGTGCTGTTCAGCTTTAATTTATTTTCCAACTTCAGGGAGAAGTAACAACTTACTGCAACAACCCAGAGCTGATCACAATACTGTATTTGCATTTACTCTCACATTTCTATGTTTACTAATGCAAAGATACCCTAATGCATGCTCAATGCATGTTTACTAATGCAAAGATAACTTTTTTTTGTTGTATTCGGTACAGAACATAGTAAATTGTTCCTAAAATTTGCCATGAAGTTGAACCATGTGAGATGCAAATTTAAAATACACGAGCCAGACATGCATGGACAACTTTTATTTTCTCCCACCATATAATAAACAGCTCTCAGTCCAAAAAAACATTCAGAAAAGTGAGGAGGAAGGTGCAGCTTTTCCAACGAGCGCTTTGTGTCCTATCAGTCTGCAGCCTCTAGCCATTAAAGGGGATCAGTTATCGGCACAGCAATTTACACAGAAAGTGCAGGTTTCAGCACTGCCTGTGCTGTGGCCAGACAATAGATGCTTGTCAATTACATAATGCGGCTCTTATCAAAAGGAAATGGAACAACGGGCTGACTTATCAGTGTTCACATCCCAGGACCAGAAGCACATTCTGTTTAATCTCTGGAAGGCAAAGGCAGACACAAATGTTTTTGCCATTGTCTCTTAGTAGGTTTGAGCGAATTTCACCAGTTTTGTCCTCTCTTCACTGGCTCCCTGTACGTAACAGCGTATATTTTAAAATGCTCCTGTTGACCTTTAAGTGTCGGTCTTGTACCCTCAAATCTCTCTGAACTACTTCAAGCATATGTTCATTCTTGGGCACAGAGATCTTGTGACCTGCTGCTTTTGGTTGTACCAAAAACCAGGCTGAAAACTCAGAGGAGATCAGTTTTTTTTTTTTCATTTGTGGGCCCTGAACTTTGGAACAATCTGCCATTAGACAGGCCCCTTTCACTTCCTGTTTTTAAATATTTTTTTTAAAAAACACACCTGCTTTCACTGACATTTAACACAGTGTGATCTGATTTAGCATTTCATTGTTTTTGCGTTTTTATTTTTGATGGTTTCAATTTCATCTTGTTATTATTATGGGTGGCTTAGTTGGTAGAGCTGCCACCTCTCAGATGTGATAAAGTTTAATTTGGGAGAAATTCAAAACACAAATTTGAATGGGATCTCAAAATACTGCGTGGCAGCACTTTGAAGATAAATTGATACGAATATTTTTTCTCAACATAAACTTATCTTACTTTACAGATCTAAGCATTAAAGGTCGTGGGTGGTACGCATTCTTCATGAATGGTTTTCACAAAACTCGTGACTGTACTTTTATTTTGTTTTAAACACAAACATAATTTGCTTTTAAGCACAAACATAGTTTGCCGTCTCATCTTATTCACAAGCTTTTAAAAGCTCAGATGTGAAATGCATACTATTTTTTGCTCTGTGATAATTTGCATTCTTGTCTCATGAAGCAAATATTGTGATGCTGATTAAATCAACTGTTTATTGATGGCTGCTTCTGTATAGCTTTCACAGCGAAGACACGCACACAGCTACACAGGAGGTTTGTTTTTACTCCAGAGTTTCCTGGAAGCCGAAGCTCAGGAAGGGACGGCCCCTTGAGTGGAACAGCTGAACTGCTGTTCAAATAAACTGGCCACAGTTGGCATCCAGGTGCTTTGATTATCATGCTGACAGAAGCTTTACGCTCACTTGATTGTGATTGTCATCTGAATATGCAGAAAACTATAAAATTGTGTTTTTCAAAGCTAACGACCTGCAAATGTCTCAATAAAAAGACTTGCAAAAAAAGTAGATTGAAATAAACTTTTCACAACTAATTCAATTCAAATCAAAATACAGTACTTTATTAATCCCAAAGGCAAATTAATCAGGAGATGCATGTACACAGCAGCACCTGGGGTTAGTTCCTCAGAACATTTACCCATTTTAAATGGATGAGCGATCACTCCAACACAAGATAACACAACATTTGCACATCAGCATTGTTTATTCTCTGAGCATAGTATGATTTATGTCATACAAGAATAAAACCATACAGCTTTACGGTCTCCAGATTGTTTTTGCCAGACAGAAAGCAGAGTGCATTTTTACTTTTTACAGTCCAAAAACATGCATGTGTTAGGCTGACCCTGGGTGTGAGTGAGACAGGTCTCTCTTGTAAATGAGTCCCCGTGGCTCAACGAGGCTAGCCTGTATAAATAAAGGTTGAATGAATGAACTTTAATCATATTCCAGAAATACCTGAAGCTCCAGTCTTGTTTGAATTCTAAACTTTGCTATGAATATTTGGCTCAGATTGCAGAGACTGAGCAGAGGTCTCCTGACATTTCACTCATTTCTAACTAAAGGTCGACAACATGCACCTGGGCACAAACTATCCATAATAAGAGTGTACTGCAAGAAAACATGCCAGGGTCTGGACTGGAGGAAAAATGAATTACCCAAAGGGAATTCCATAAAACATTTTAAAAAAATTAAAAAAAATCTGTGCCCAGATCAGTCCTAAAATAGTAAATTATTGAGAAAATCTGATGTACAATGTATTACAATAAATGGTTTGCCCAGCACATAGAGGTAATTTCTTCTTTAAAAGGTCCCAGTGGGAAAATTTGTTTTTTTTCTGACAACTGACTAAAATAGTTTCATATAAATGCTTTTACTTCAGTCAACATTTAGTTCAGTGAATGCATCAAAAACACATAAGAAGCTACAAAAATCCCCAAAAATGTAATAAATATCTCTGACATTTAGAGGTTTAAGTTATACAATTCAATTTGAGGAAGTTTATTGTTCCGTATTTTACTGAAGGAAAGAAACATGTTCTGTATTTCCTTTTAATTGATCCTATCTCCACTCTTGCTCCGTCTTAGAGACAACTAAAAAAAGGGCCGTTTCACTGGAAACAGGATATGGATTCCTTTGAAACTCTGACCAATCAGTCATGCTTCAGCAACAAGACAATAAAAGAAAAATACAAAAATAAATCACTATTTACTGTAATTGTTCTTGTTTTTACCTATAATGCATACCAGTAAGATCTGAAACACACCCACACACACAAAAGTTACAAAACCACAATACTGTATGTATATTTTTAACTAAACAACGTTAAAGGCATTTTTTAAAAATATGACATAAACAGTTTAAATACTATACACCTACTTTTATTTGAATGTTAGCTGTCTGATTTTTTTATTTTTATTTTATATTCTCAGGTTCTCTCAAGCAACCCAGTTTTATAACCCAGCACTTTGGTGTGGACTTGTTCCTGTTGAAAGTGCTTTATAAATAAAATGGTATGGTATGGTATGGTATGGTATAAAGAACCTTCCTTTTTTTGTACTCATTATACCCAATGGGAAAATTAATTATCTGCATTTTTCCCATTGCACATGTGAACACATATATGTACTTTGTACATGTGAAGCAGTGGGCTGACCTCTAAAGGCTGAGTTATAGTCGCACTTTGGTCCACAAGCTGGAGCGCTGTGTTCATAGTTTCGCCACGTTGTTTATAGTTGACGCACGGCGGAGCATGGCAAAGTGCTGTTCTTTGAGCCCAGTCCACGGCGTCAACGGCAAAAGTCAACGGTGTGGCGCGCGGCACGCCGCACGCGCACTAGGCTTGCGGAGTTTAAAAAATTCGGAGGTGCGCGACACGCGCCAAGACGACGTGCGGGGCCTATGCGCAGGGGGCGGGGACTGCGATATCGCGTCACTTCTGGCACGCGCCCCTCGCGCGCGGCGCGACGCGTCAAGTATAAATCTAGCTTAAGGTGCCCGGAGAGCAACTGGGGGACAGGGCTGGGGGTTAAGGGCCTTGCTCATGGTTACAGACAGGGGCCAATAAGTGTGGAGGCAGGTGTGGGTTTATCACCTTTTCTACACATAGATGTGACCATACACCAACATGGAAGTCAATACTGTACATCACTTATTTTTCAAGTTATCATACTCTCAACGTGCACGGATAGACAGACAACTTGTCAGATGGACAGACAGATGAAGGGAGGGACCGAAGGACAGGGGGTATTGCCAATTCCCCCTTTTTGCTCCACAACAGGAGACAAAAAGTGCATTTTAGATAGGCTGAATGTCTCAGAAGTAAAAAAATGGGCAGTGGTTCATTAGTCTGTAAAAAATGTTGCCAAAACAAATAAAACAATTTTAGAATAATGGTCCTCAACAAAACAATCAAATATTTTAATTCATCTACTAATGGTAATATTATCAAAAACTTTGAATAATATTTTGATTATTAAAATAATACCATGTTATTAGGGATGTCCGATAATATCGGCCTACCGATATTATCGGACCGATATTGGCATAAAAATGTAAAATCTCTACATATCGGTATCGGTTTCTCTTCCGATAACAAAAGCCCGATAATTCACATTTTATTTAACAATGAAAAATTATAGTAGGCTGTATATTTTACTTGTTATTTTAGTTGACATTACATGTTCCAAGCTCTTTTACAGCTACAATGTTTAATTTTATTTGTTATTTAAAATTTGTCCTAGCTATAGTGGGTATTGTCAGGATTATCTCAGGGAGAGCATGATCCAACCTATTGTTTAAGTTTTTTTTAAATAAATATGGCAGTTTTTCCATAACTTCAGTTGAAATGGTTCTTATTTTCTACAGACTGTTTGCCTATGGAATGTATCCAGTGGGGCAACACAATAAAGCAGACAAAATGTCCCTGACAGGAGATATATAATTTCACCTTAATATCGGTTTGTAATATCGGTTAATATCGTAATCGGAAATTAAGTGTTAAACAATATCGGCATATCGAATATCGGCAAAAAAGTCAATATCGAGCATCTCTACATGTTATGTTCATGTTTACGGTACTTTTTACATTTGACACATTTCACAACTTTTTCAGATTTGAATTTGTGTAATAAAAAATGTCTACAGCACATTTTCTCTTGACTGTAGTAAGTAAGTCAGGATATGTTTGAGTTTGTATCAAGAAAGCTATGAGTGCTGTATTAATTTCCCACTGGACAGGATATGGCATGACTATCCCGTTTATTTCAGAAGAAGGAGGTGCTGTACAGACTATTATTAACAATAAAGCTAAAATTAATTCACAATGATTTTAGTAAATGATCATGCTCTGATTTGTCTCTTTATTCATTTTCAAAATACTTCAATTCAAATTTAATTCAAAAATACTTTATTAATCCCAAAGGGAAATTAAAGGTGGTGTGACTGATTTTGGAACTATGCATAAAGTGGCACAACATGTATATGTTGTATCATTCAACTATGTTAGTTTTTACAAGCAAAATGATAAATCAATGAAATTTTGTTTCAAAAGTGATTTTGAAATTGGCGCCGTGTTTTTTCACGGGACATCCGGGTACTTACACATGCAACGTCGTGGCGCAGTGACAAGGAGTTCAGTCTGCAGGCTGCTATTAGCACGCAGTGTCATTGTCTTCAAGATTGCCTATTTTCTTTTGTATAACTTGAAAAATGCCGGTACGTTGTGTCGCATTTGGGTTTTCTAACATCGCCAGCTCTGTAGACGACTATGATCGGGTTCCAGCCCTTCACCCTCGGAACCTTGCTCATCTGACATGTCGGACTCCCCCTCGCATACTGAACGTTAAGACTCAAATAAATACGGCTGCAGTCCTACAGTGGAAGCAGCTGTTTCTGGTTCATCATTCAAAGTAACTTAGGCTTCCCAAACTGAAGAAAAATCGCTCAAATCTTCCCTTAAATTGCTTTTTTCCTCGGTTTGTATATTCAAGGTTATTTACAGAGAGTCAGAGAGTCTTTATTGTCATTTGCACCGCATCTGGTACATGTGATGAAAACGAGATTATGTACACGGGGTCCCAGTTACATCCAACAACAAATGCAAGAGAAAAACAGTAATAACATCTAGAATTAACTAAGAGAAACATCAACTAGTAATACACTAAGCCCTAATGTAGTGGAAAGAAAAACATCATTATAAACAGCAGCACGAACATGAGTCTTTATGAGCAGATGGTCACAGATGAACACAGCAACAAGAAAACAGATCAGCATCAGCATGATGTGATATTTTGCAGTGTTTATTCTTATTATTTATTTATTCATGAGTCTAACAGCCTCAGGGTAGAAGCTGTTCCTCAGTCTAGTGGTTCTACATTTGATGCTCCTCAACCTCCGTCCTGAGGGGAGTGGGGCAAAGAGTGAGTGTGCTGGGTGAGTGAGGTCTTTCATGATGCAGGTGGCTCTTTTCCTGCATCTGGAGGTGTAAATGTCTGTGATGGTGGGGAGACTGACTCCAACAGACTTCTGTGCAGCCTTCACCACTCTCTGTAGAGCTTTCCTCTCTGCAACTGTGCAGCCTCCATGCCACACGTTGATGCTGGAGCACAGGATGCTCTCCACTGCACACCTGTAGAAGGAGGTGAGAACTGGGCTGCTCAGACCAGCTCGTCTCAGCCGTCTGAGGAAGTAGAGTCTCTGATGACCTTTCTTGATCAGGCTGGTGGTGTTGTTGCTCCAGCTGAGGTTATCATTCAAGTGTACACCCAAGTATTTGTAGCTGGAGACCACCTCCACCGCAGATCCACCTATGCTCAGTGGGGCATGGGTGTGTTTGTTCCTTCTGAAGTCCACAATCACGGTCCATAGCAGGGTTTCCAGGCCGAAGGCCTGTAAGTCGATGTCCTCGTAAGTCGGGGACCACCTGTACAATCCCGCCGCCTTCAGATAAAAGTGGCCAACACAGGTAGTTCTCGACTTGCGGCGGCTTCAACTTACGGCGTTTCAGCTATACGAACCGGCGTAGAAATGGAACTCGTTCGTAAGTTGGGGATCACCTGTACAATCCCCCCTTCAGATAAAAGTGACCAATGCAATCCCGCCTTGACCGTGGAATAGGTGATATTTAGTATTTTTATTCTTACAGAATTTGTGTTCTCTCCATATCAGTTTGTTCATTCATTCATTCAACCTTTATTTATACAGGCTGGACTCGTTGAGCCACGGGGACTCATTTACAAGAGGGACCTGTCTCACTCACACCTAGGGTCAATTTAGAGTTAACAATCAGCCTAACATGCATGTTTTTGGACTGTGGGAGGAAACCGGAGCACCCGGAGAAAACCCACGCATGCACGGAGAGAACATGCAAACTCCACCCAGAAAGGCCCCCGGACCAGGATTTGAACCGGGGACCTGCTAGCTGAGAGGCAGCAGCTCTAGTTTGTCATCAATGATAACACCCAAAAAGTTCACCTCACTCACTCTAAAAATCTCAACACCCTCAATTTTGAATGGAACATCAACAGTTTTCTTTTAATTACTGAGTATCATGTAATTAGTTTTATCCAGATTTAATGATAATTTGTTGAGTTTAAACCAAGTTTGTATTTTGACGAATTCGGTCTTCATCAACATCTCCAAAAGTTTGCTCTGTGTTGTAAAAAGCTGCACTTTCAACCTGCAGAAGGAATGTTGTTGTTGGAATATGGGGAGATGTTTTGTTTTTGCTACTGGGGGCATGTTTTGAGCACACAAAAGACTCCAGCCCCAGGGGGCCACACACACCTAATGGAATGCAAATTCCTCAATCTGTAATTTGACAGACTCTGGTAAGGGTAGTACTCATCTGAATATTCTGGTAGTCCTAGTGCTAGGTGTTCCACCTCCTGTCTGTAGCTGGACTCATCATTGTTTGTGATGCACCTTGCATCATTACAAGGTGCATTCTGGCAATTGCTTCATAAAAATGTGTCGGTGTTTGACTGCGACGCACTGCAGAGTTACGTGGGGCCAAGATGATGTAGAGGCAGGGCTGCCGACTTGGGACCCGAAGGACACAGGTTCAAACCCCGGCCCCGGCCACTACACACCTTGGGGTGTCTATGAGTGCACACCTATTTCCCCAGGTCCCCGGGTGCTTTCTATGGCTGCCCACTGCACCACCTGGTGGTGGTTGGGTTAAATGCAGAGACGAATTTCGTCTTGTATGGGAAACATACACAGATGACAACAACAAAAAAGTGACATCTATTAAAACTATTTTATTTAAAAATACTTTTATATATTAATTATTCGAAGCATCTGTGTACAAACAATCAAAGCTGAGTAGCTCCTCTTTCTAAAATGTCTATGTTTTAAAATCATGTCACACCACCTTAAAGTGTTGTTGTAGTTCATCATCCTCATTTCTTTGAGTTGTTACAGACACTGATGGCTGTAGGCAGGGAGGATCTCTTGTAAACGTCTGTCCCACAGCGGATCCGAAGACAATCGCCGCAGATGTCGTCTGATCCGTCCACCCAGACTCGGCTGACATCTTAGTTCCTCCGGGCAGCAGGACCACACAAATGCCAGGCAGAACCCCTCCCAGGAGCGATGGCCACTACTGCAGCCTGCCAAGCTCTTTGTCGCTGCGAACAGCTGGCTGAAGGTACCGCCGGGACGATCCTGTCCTTCTGCTGTCATGAGCCGTGTTTCCTGCCACTTCCAGGATCTCAGTGGTCAGGCACTCGAGCGCAGCTGGCAAGGATACAAGAATGCATCTACGGCGCCTCCTTTTCGACTCATTTGAGATTTGGGGCTGTAGCTGAGGTATTATTTGAGCTTTTGAGATGTTAATCAGCTGCTCCCAGTTGTAAAAACAAACAAACAACCAAACAAAAACAAAAAATAAATAAAAATAAAAACACCTTGTTGTCATTGGGGTTTCAACAGAGTACTTGACAGATCGAGTCCTAGGACTTCTATCGAGGTTTTTAATTTCACCTCGAGTACTCGTAGTGACGTCATCACAACGCAGTTACACCACTAAATCAACTTCCTGTTTGTAGCACGTTGAGAACCCTATTGTGGGTTAAACCCAACCAAGCCACTTTGAGCTGAGCAACTGGAAACAGTCAAACTTTAATAACGCAAAAGAGGCAGGTCTATTTCACAAACGTCCACCTCACTCATGGTGTGGTCAGAACACTAACATACCACTAAGCATTATGGGAAAGACATAACACATCCACTCCCCAACTTCCTGTTTGGAGCTCTGTGACCACCGTAGATTGTGACAGTAGGGGGGCAGTGTTGCATTGCAGGTCACATATGGTGTAACACCGGGTCCACCCCACTGTTTATAAGTTTTGTTTTTGACGTGCCGAACGTTTCATTAACTTTTGCAGCTTAATAATAATAACTAATAGTTTTACCCTGATGCATGCTCAATAATCCAGGTAGAAAAATCCAAAAAAGCTAAGTCTGGTCCTCTGGACATTCAAAAAACAAAACAAAACAAAGCAAAAAAAAACTGTAGAAACGTTTCGTCTTTCGTCCGAAAGACTTCCTCAGTCTGAGAAGCTGTGTTCAGCTCAGTCTTATAAATAGCACCCTCCCACAGTGGATCAACCAGTTGGCTGATGACAGCCGAAACCAGCTGCTCACATGATCAAGGAGGACCATCAGCCTGACGATGGATCGTTAACACCCTGATGGTTGTTTGCTATTCACAGAGGGCTGAGTGATACTAGCAATAACAGCATTGTAAGTGGGGGACAGTTGAACCCGGAGGCCTCCACCTCTGTTTAATGATGGACGGTTTCTTTTCACAAAGATGGCCTCCTTTACTCCTCTCTCAAACCATTGTTCCTCTCTATCAAGGATGTGAACATCTTCATCCCTGAAAGAGTGACCGCTGGCCTGGAGATGAGTGTAGACCGCAGAGTCCTGACCTGATGATGTTGATCTTCTGTGCTGGGCCATCCTTTTGGCCAGTGGCTGTTTAGTTTCCCCGATGTAAGACTGATCACAGCCCTCCTGACACTGAACAGCATACACAATATTACTCTGTTTGTGCCGGGGGACTGGATCTTTGGGATGAACCAGTCTTTGTCGTAATGTATTTTGGGGTTTAAAAGCCACTGGGACGTTGTGTTTAGAAAATAAACGTCTCAATGTCTCTGAAACTCCCGCAACATACGGAATGACCACTGGTCTGGGTCTGGGTTCCTTCTTTTCACCTGATGGCTGGCTGGAGTCCTGTTTGGGTTTCTTCTCTGCTTTCAGGAAGGCCCAGTTAGGATATCCACATTTCTCTAGAGCCTGTTTTGTGTGTGATTTCTCCTTCTGTCTGGCTGCTGAGTTAGTGGGGACGCTGTCTGCTCTGTGGTACAGAGTCCTGATGACTCCTAACTTGTGCTCCAGAGGGTGATGGGAGTCAAACTGTAAATACTGGTCTGTGTGTGTGGGTTTGCGGTACACCTCAGTTTGCAAATTTCCTCTATCAGAAACTGAGACCTCACAGTCCAAGAAAGCCAACCTGCCATTTTTTACATCTTCTCGTGTGAACTTGATATATTTATCCACAGAGTTGATGTGATCAGTGAAATGTTGGACTTCCTGAGATTTAATTTTAACCCAGGTGTCGTCAACATACCTGAACCAATGACTTGGTGGTCTCCCTGAAAAGGATGTCAAAGCTCTCTTTTCTACCTCCTCCATGTACAGGTTGGCAACAATAGGAGAAACTGGAGACCCCATAGCACACCCATGTTTCTGCCTATAATATTGCTCCCCATATGTGAAGTAGGTTGACTGCAGGCACAGTTTCAAGAGTTGACACAGTTGCTCTGTGGAAAGCGTGGTTCTGCTGTTCAGAGTGGTGTCTGATTTTAACCTTAAACAGACCACCTCTACTGCTTCATCAACAGGAATGCACGTAAAGAGTGATGTAACATCAAAAGAGACCATTGTTTCATCAGTCTCCATGATGACATCCCTCACCTTATCCACAAAGTCCATGGTGTTCTGTATGTGGTGTTCTGAGCTGCCAACTAAAGGGATGAGTACAGATGCCAGATATTTGGAAACATTGTAAGTGACCGAGTTAATCATGCTAACAATTGGTCTTAAAGGTACACCCTGTTTGTGGATTTTGGGTAAACCATACAGACTTGGCGTGGCCTCCCCTGGGTACAGTCTGTGGTACAGAATATTGTCAATAGCCTTGTCCTGCTTCAAAATTTTCAGGCAATCTATCAACTTCTTCTTGTAACCACTTCCTGGATCTCTTTTCAGCGGTTCATAAGTGGTTAAGTCACTAAGGAGTGACATAACTTTCTCATGATAGTCTTTCTGGTTCAAAATCACTGTGCACCTTCCTTTGTCTGCTGGGAGAATTATGATGTTTTTGTCTTTGCTAAGAGTGGTGAGTGCATCCCTCTCTTCTCTACTGATGTTGGAAGGTGGTGGTTTGGCATTACTGAGACAGGCTGAAACTTTGACTCTGAGTTGTTCGGCTTCAAAATCTTTAATTTTGTTGTTACGGATGGCTGACTCAGTGGCTGTGATCATCTCTACCAACGGAACTCTACTTGGTGCCACTGCAAAGTTTAGTCCCCTGGCAAGAATCTCTGTCTCCGGCTGGGTGAGCTGTCTGTCAGATAAATTCTTCACCCAATTTTCTGTCTCCCTGGCATGTAGCTGTGTAGTGGAGTGTTGTCCTACACTGAATGTGTTGTTATTAGAATTGTGATGGTGTGGTGGTCGTGAGATGGAGTGAGTCGCACTTGCCAGTGCTCCGGGTAAAATTTATTTTTTAGTACCACCAAGCCCTCTATATGTAATATTTTTTCCTATCATCACGCACACAACTTCCATCAAGTATCTCTTTTGAAGATTTTGGATTAAAAAATGTCTCAGAGGTCGGCTAGATCGAAGAAGGACGACGACGCTGGCCTAACCCTCGAGGCAATTACCTCGCTGCTGGAGGAGCACCGCGCCGCGTTATCAGCTGAGTTTAAACAAACTTTTCACCAGCTGGATCTCAAATTGGACCAGACCCGGCTCGCGGTGGAGGAACACGGCCAGCGGGTCTCATCACTGGAACTTGTCACTAACGACCTGAGCCAGCGCATGTCGGAGGTGGAAAACACCTGCTCAACTCTCCAAGAGGAAAACACCAGATTAAGATCTAAACTGGCGGATTTAGAAAATCGAAGCAGACGGCAGAATATTCGTGTGCTGGGTTTACCGGAATCTATTGAAAGCGGACGTCCCACAGACTTTTTCTCCAACCTGCTGTGCGACATCTTCGGGCGTGACACGCTTCCTTCTCCACCCGAACTGGACCGGGCTCATCGAACCCTCGCTCCGAAACCCGCCTCGGACCAGCGGCCGCGCCCGGTTATCCTGCGAGTGCACCGGGCCCAGGTGAAGGAGCTGCTGATCCGTGAAGCTCGACGCAGAGGCAGGCTTGAATACCAGGGGAAACCAGTGCGGATCGTGGAAGACTACAGCCCAGAAGTCCTCAACCAGCGAGTGGAATATAAGGACGTGATGTCCGCACTGTATTCTCTGGGTCTAAAACCTGCTCTGCTTTTTCCTGCTCGACTTCGCGTGACTTTACCTGATGGACACAGAAAGTGGTTGGGCTCTGTGGAGGAGGCGCAGAAGTTCAGTGACACCTTTCAAGCTTCACAGCGCAAGTAACATTTAACTTTTCTTTGACTGATGAGCAATGTACGGAAGCGTATTGCTGACACCAATGTGCTGTTCCCACACTGGCTTTGTTTCTGTTTACACTAAACTTTTCTTTACATGAGGTGAGGAACAGGGGCCTCATGTATCAAAGACTTGCGTGGATTTCTTACTGAAAAGTGACGTACGGTCAAATCCAGAAAAGTGTCTACGCACAAAAAAATCCAGATTTATCAAGCTGTGCGTACACCGGTATCCACGCACATTCCTTTTGTACATCACAATGAACGTGGAACTGAGCGCACGTCAGACACCTCCCCTGACACGCCTTCATTTACATATGTTAAACAGATGCAAATTACTTCCTGCATGTGTGAAGGACATGTTTGTTTGATCCCTGCGCGATCAGAAATCATTTCTAGATTCAGGAAAACAATGGATTTAATATAATATGAGTGAGGACAAACATCCTAAGTAAGAATAGTAATAAACTGTGTTCATCACGCAAAGAACGAGTGATTGTGTGCCGGTATTCGTGTGCGCGCACGCTGCTGTCAGGTGCGCCACCGGCTCATTCATTCATTCTGAGTGAAAATATTAACTTTGCGCACGAGTTAATTACCATAATTACTGTAAACACAGAGGAACTTACTTGGATGTTTGCTAGAACATAGATCTTCGTTTATTTAATAGATGATATGAAGAAACGAGTCTCTGCGTCTCAGTGGAGACTTTTCATGACATGACGTGATGTTGGAGTCTCCAAAGCGCGCGCTGCAGCCTTGTGCGCAATCTGTCTGTCTGTGAAGCTTTTACAGTACTCCCATACAAGTTATAAATGGTGTACTTTCACGTGTCATTTTGGAGACATCTACAATAAACACAGATAATGACACACCTCCACTGCCGTGTAACACCGGCGAGGGTGCACGCGCGCTCAAAGCGCGACCATAACTCAGCCTTTGGGATCATATGGATGAGACCATTCCATTGGACATGAATCGGCTTTGTGTGGACTGGACTGGCACAGCCCTGATCGACCTGCCAGCTCCCTCTAAGCTCCTGTGGAACCCCAGTTTCTGCACGTGCACGCGTGATGCGCGGCCCCTGTGTTGCGCCAGTGCGCATGCAGTGCCAAACTGAAAAATGATTATTTCTGAAAACGGCTGATAAGCCATATCCTAGATCAGAGAATTATATCTGTTTATAAATAAATGCTCTGCGTGTTACACTATCTATATCCTCCAGTAAGGCTGAATGTATCCGTTCCTGTTACATTTATTTTTTGCACAACTTTGCGCGTCCATGTGGATGTACTTGTTAATCGTGTGTTTGGTGGGAATATTAATCATTTTCACATCATGAACAGTTAATAGTAATAATAATAATAATAATAATAATAATAATAATAATAATAATAATAATAATAATAATAATAATAATAATAATAATAATAATAATGAATTCAATTTATAACGCACCTTTCATTAATGGAAATCTCAAAGTGCTACAAAGTGCAACAGAATTAAATGTCGATAAAACAAATAATAAAACAGTTAAAATCAACAACAGTATCAACTAAGATCAAAAGTAGAATCATGAGGAGGAAGAGTATGCTCGGTTAAAAAGAAAGGTCTTCAAGCCGCTCTTAAAGTCAACCACAGACTGTGGGGCTTCAGTTTCTCAGAAGCACCTGTAAGTGTCGCC
>JBBPBX010057728.1:3496-22330 GCA_038048925.1 Garcialebias charrua
CAGTGGCGGCTCCTCATATGTCCATCAGGGGGGGCTATTTTCTCAACAACAAAAAAATAACGTTTCAAGTTTTTATGGTGTTATCAAATGCAGATTAAAACAAGGTCAACAGTACAATGAAATGCTCACAATGAGAAGAACCTATTTGACTCACTAAAACAACAAAGAACAAACAAAAATATATAAAAATAAATAATATATATAAATTATAGAAAGGAAAATAAGTGAGATTAAAACATTTCTGCATTTCTACTTGCAAGAGGCTTTGTTTTCATTCTCCAGATCAATACAGTGTTAAGAAATAGTAAAACACCACCAGTGACATTTAGAATATAAAATTATTAATGTTTGATCATTTTTTATAAGCAAATTAAAATAAATGTAGCCATCAGAGTCCAATACTGTACAATAACCTGCACTGGCAACCTAACTCCACAAACAAACAAAGACAAAAACAAACTCACCAGTTGCCACTTTTAGAATAAACAGTCAGCTGAAGGCTTTTATCACCTCCTTTTATTGCTGCTGTTTTTATTTTTATTTTCACTGATTTATTGTACCTGTTTTTATCTTTTCTGTCCTGTTAAGCACCTTGGTCAATGCAAGGCATTGTAGGAAGGTGCTATACAAATAAAGTTTATTATTAATATTATTATTACTGTGATTATGTTATTTCAACAACCTAGTAAACAAAACAACTTGATATTATATATGAATATTATAATATAATGTGATACGATAAATAAGACTGACTTATCTAATAAGTATTAGACATATGATTATTTTATTATTAACCTTGTGGTGCCTACTAAACACAGGGATAACAGTTATATGTGTGCTTTTTATCTGTAGAACAAGAGAGTTTGCAGGCTGTCATAACACTGACCGTCATTATTTAACCTTGCATTATTAGCTTGGGTCATGGGCACATAAGAAAATCTTGCATGGCACATTTTTATCTGTACAAATACTTAAGAATTCAATGTTAATAGGAGCTATTTACTTGCTAGGGGCGTTGTTTTCATTCTCCAGATCAATACAGTGTTAAGAAATAATAAAACACCACCAGTGACATTTATTTAGTATATAAAATTATTAATATTTGATATTTTTTTACAAGCAAATTGAAATAAATGTAGCCATCAGAGTCCAATACAGTACTGTACAATAACCAGGCAGCTAGTGCTATAGCATGCTAACAAACTAACAAAGAAAAAACAAACTCACCACTTCCCACTAATATCTGAGAGGCATATCAGTCAGAAATGCGAATAGATATTAGATAAAGGGCTTTCAATGATTTAACACTTACCTAAGCATGCCTGCTTGAGTCACTGCACGGCTCTGTAATCCCAGACAAAAAAAAAGACTGGACCGGAAGTACATTGTTCTGTACGTTCAGCTCACGTTGGACTGTCCAGGACGTAGAAAAATGCGCCCAGCGTCGTCCCATTGTTTTATAACGTCGTGGCATAACTACGCATGCGCCAGTTATAACGACAGTCAATGGATAAGATAAGAGCGCCCCCCCAGGAAATACGTCACCAATCAGAAAACGATTTTTGAAACGAACAATATAACTCATCGTTACTCATAAACTATTTATCCTACACAACTAAAAACATATATGCATATATTCCGATTTTTATTTATTTTATTATTTCATTTTTATTTAAAAAAAAAAATTAAGTATTCAATGTAAAATGATCCAGAACTTACAGTGGGGCGGCGCCTTGGCAACCCTATCGGCCGGCTGCCCCTGTGGAGAACCTGTCCAAGGTGTCCCCCGCCTCTCGCATAGTGATTGCTGGACATGGGCACCGGGTGACCCTCGCGAGCGGGTGAAAGATGATGGATGGTTGGATGGATGGCTTCTGAATTGCTCTTCGCTCTTGACCCTGCTAAGGCTCCAGAAGCCACCTCCATGTCCACCACCTGCAAGGAGGACCTTCGGGACCAGCTCCTGGCCCTTAAGCTGGGCGGCACGCGAGGGGGGGTTGAAGGGGGTTATGATTTTTTGGGCCAAACCCAGTGGCGGTTTTAGCCTCTTTCTGGGGGTGCTCAAGCCCCCCTAAATGTGAACTCGGCACCCCTGAAAAATAAAGAAACTACCATTAGGATGTTGTAAGGAAGCTCAGTTCTTAAACCTCAGATTCACCAAAAATATTGAATCAATTTGGAATCAATATGGATTAAATGATGACACTCTGAAACGGGACAGTAAAATCTATAATTTTTGTTGTTGTTGTTGCAGGAGTCAAATCCTCAACACCACCTGTCAATCAATCCAATCAAGCCGCGATTTGAAATGACAGCCTTCTCTCTGAGAGGCAGCAGCTCTACCAACTGATCCACCATGTCGCCCACACCCCCCAGACCCATTCCTGGCAGCAGAAACCAGCTCCAGAGACATTTCTATTTATGGATTAATAACATGTAAATAAAGTACGGAAAAAAGAACTTAATCAGGACTCGAGTCAGCACTGTAAAACGCTGAGTCAGCGTTCAGTCGCTTAAATGTTTTTCACATTAAACAGAATTATTTTATGTAAATATTGAATAATGGAGGAGTTCTTCTTGAAATCGGTGATGATTTTTATTTTTTTATGTTTCCATTTATGATGTCATCCAGAAGACATCATGACTGAAGAAATCAAAGCCTCTCTGATCAGACCTCCCTGCCCCTTCCTCCTCTCAGCCTCCTCCTCCTCCTTGGTGGTCCCGGTTCCGGGAACATTTTCGTGGCCCCTGGCCCCCCGGGGGAAGCCCAGGAGGGGCATGCTGCGGCGGGCCGTGTTCTCGGACCTGCAGAGGAAGGCCCTGGAGAGAACCTTCCAGAAGCAGAAGTACATCAGCAAACCAGACCGGAAGAAACTGGCCGGGAAACTGGGCCTGAAGGACTCACAGGTAACAGAACCAGAACCAGAACCAGAACTGCAGCATGTTCTGCTAAAACACAGAGATGCTGACTGACTGCTGATGTGTGCTGAAGAAGCTGAAACAGCTGTTAAAACTATCAGCACAAAACCTAAAACTAGCTAAACAAAAGCTAAAATAAGCACACACAAAAAAAACTTTAAAAAAAATCCTAAAACATAAAATTACAGAAAAAGTAGCTGAAAATTAAAATGATCAGAACAGCAGAAAAGCTAAAACGTGTAAAAGAAATTAGCTAAAAAAGCAAAAGAGTTGCTGAAATTTAAAACGATCAGTACAGCAGTTTAAAACTAAAATAAGTATAAAAGCAGCTAAAAGAGGACAAACAATAGCTGAAAGCTACAACTAGCGAAACAGCACCTGAAAGCTAAAATGAGTAAAACAGCTCAGTTAGTTCTAATCAGCAGAATAGCCATTAGTTAAGACCAGTAACATGTTGAACCCTCCTTCTGCCCTTGTGTCATAATAACAGTCATTTGGACCCAAGGGCATCAGGAGGTCATCCTTCTTCAGCTGTTCTTCTGAAGCCACATTACCCAGGACTCGTCTAAAGATCAGCTACAGTTGTTGCCTTCTGTTGGAGGAGAGCAGAAACGTCACAAACTAAAACTTGTTGAAATGTTTCATAAAGTGTTTTAGTTGTGAGAATAATTTCACTCTAATTTAAATTGTTTCTCATTTACCTGTTTGTAAATGTGCACACCTTGAAATAAATGTAATATTGTTGAGACTTTACAGGACGTTCAGGGCGTGGTTCTGGTTCCGTCAGCAGAACATTCAGCTCCAGAGTTCGCACCAAACTAAAGTTTTCCAGTTTTAGAAGTTCAGCTTCTGAATTCAAACTGCTTCTTTTAAATATTTGTATTTCAAAATGTTCGGCTAATTCTGGACAAGTTTCCGGTGACATTTACTTTTTATAACTTTTATATTTGTTTAACTTCATTTACAATAACATTCCCCATTAAATAAATAAATAAAAAACACTGAAATCTATAAAACCCTCTTCAGCAAACTGGTTCTGTATTTTTTTCTTCTTATGCTACGTTTAGCTTTTATCAATTGTTTTGCCACATTTAGCTTTAATCTTTATTTTTTCTGACCTTTAGCTTTCAGCTATAGCTTGATTAGTTTTAGCCTTTACGAACTGTTTTACTACTAAAGCTTTCAGATACAGTACAGTTCTGCTTACAGTATTTCAATTTCGGCTTGTTTTCTCTTCATTCTTCAGCAGGCCTTCAGCTTCGCAGTTTTAGCAGAAAAGGTAGCTTTAGCTTTTTAAGCGGAGCCTCGGGTCTGAACTCGTGTTTGTTTCTGAAACATAAAACCTAACGCTTGACCTCTGACAGCCTGTGGGTTCTGGGTTCTGCTCAGGTGAAGATCTGGTTCCAGAACCGCAGGATGAAGTGGAGGAACTCCAAAGAGCGAGAGCTGCTGTCGACAGGCGGCTGCCGGCAACAGACCCTCCCCACCAGAACCAACCCCCACCCGGACCTGACCGACGTGGGCAGCACCTTCTGCCAACAGCTGGACCAGGCCACAGTGGAGCCACATCTTCACCATCATCATCATCTTCACCATCATCATCATCAGAACCCCTCCTCTCCTTCAGAGTCCAGCAAACAGTCGGAGCTGTCCGAGTCCGAGGGCGAAGAAATCAGCGTGTCGTGAAGAACTGATCCTGGAGAGGAGGAGGCGAACCCCAAGTGCCCGAATCTGTAAATATCTGAGTCCTGCTCCTCTCCGTGTACAGTTACTTTATTTACAGCTGAATGTTTGTTTGTTTGTTTACAGCTGAATGTTTCAGTTTGTTCATTTGCAGTTTTTTATTGACAGTTTCTTTATTTAAAACTGAATGTTTGTTTATTTACAGCTGAATATTTCAGTTTATTTACAGTTTCTTTATTTACAATTTCTTTATTTACAGTTTCTTTTTACAGCTGAATGTTTCAGTTGGTTTATTAACAGTTTTTTTATTGACAGTTTCTTTATTTAAAACTGAATGTTTGTTTATTTACAGCTGAATATTTCAGTTTATTTACAGTTTCTTTATTTACGATTTCTTTATTTACAGTTTCTTTATTTACAGCTGAATGTTTGTTTGTTTGTTTACAGTTGAATGTTTCAGTTTGTTCATTTGCAGTTTTTTATTGACAGTTTCTTTAAAACTGAACGTTTGTTTATTTACAGCTGAATGTTTCAGTTTATTTACAGTTTCTTTGTTTACAAATTCTTTATTTACAGTTTCTTTATTTACAGCTGAATGTTTTAGTTTATTTACAGTTTCTTTGTTTACAAATTCTTTATTTACAGTTTCTTTATTTACAGCTGAATGTTTTAGTTTGTTTATTAACAGTTTTTTTATCGACAGTTTATTTAAAACTGAATGTTTGTTTATTTACAGCTGAATATTTCAGTTTATTTACAGTTTCTTTATTTACGATTTCTTTATTTACAGTTTCTTTATTTACAGCTGAATGTTTCAGTTTGTTTATTAACAGTTTTTATTGACAGTTTCTTTATTTAAAACTGAATGTTTGTTTATTTACAGCTGAATGTTTCAGTTTGATCATTTACAGTTTCTTTATTTACAGTTAAATGTTTTTGTTTATTTATTGCTAAATGTTTTAGTTTATTTACAGTTTCTTTGTTTACAAATTCTTTATTTACAGTTTCTTTATTTACAGCTGAATGTTTCAGTTTGTTTATTAACAGTTTTTATTGACAGTTTCTTTATTTAAAACTGAATGTTTGTTTATTTACAGCTGAATCTTTCAGTTTGTTTATCTACAATTTCTTTATTTACAGTTTCTTTATTTACAACTGAATGTTTCAGTTTGTTCATTTACAGTTTTTATTGACAGTTTCTTAATTTAAAACTGAATATTTGTTTATTTACAGCTGAATCTTTCAGTTTATTTACAGTTTCTTTATTTACAGTTTCCTTATTTACAGCTGAATGTTTATTTACATTTTATTGAACTTTTTTTAACAGCTGAATATTTCAGTTTGATCATTTACAGTTTCTTTATTTACTGTTTCTTAATTTCCTGCTGAATGTTTTTTTATTTACAGTTGAACGTTTGTTAATTTACATTTTATTATCCATTAGTTTATTTACAGCTGAATATTTCAGTTTGATCATTTACAGTTTCTTTATTTACTGTTTCTTAATTTCCAGCTGAATATTGGTTTATTTACGGTTGAGCGTTTGTTTATTTACAGTTTATTATCCATTAGTTTATTTACAGCTGAATGTTTCAGTTTGATCATTTACAGTTTCTTTATTTACAGTTAAATGTTTTTGTTTATTTATTGCTAAATGTTTCAGTTTATTTACAGGTTGTTGTTTTTTAACATCTGAAGTTTGTTCATTGACAGTTTATTTACAATTGGATATTTGTTTAATTTCAGTTGAATGTTTGTTTATTTACAGTTTATTAACCATTTGTTTATTTATAGTTGAATAATTGTTTATTTACAGCTGAATGTTTCAGTTTTTTCACATATTGTTTATTTAGTTTGATTATTTACTGCTGATTATTTGTTTATTTACAGCTGAATGGTTGTTTATGTACAGCTTATATACAGTTTAATATGTTTTTTTTTTTACACCTGAGTGGTTCAGTTTGTTTGTTTACAATTAGTTTATTTACCATTTGCTGTTTATTTAATTACAGTTAAATGTTTATTTACAGTTTGTTTATTAACTGTTTGTTTATGTACAGCTGAACTATTTGTTGATTGTTTACAGCTGATTGTTTACAACTGAATGTTTGTCTATTTACAGCTGGATATTTGTTTGTTTATTTACAGCCAAATGTTTGTTTTGTTTTACAGCTGAATGTTTGTTTTGTTTTACAGCTGAATGTTTCCTCACAGTAATCCAGCTTCTCTGGGCTTAGAGCCAGGATTTGTAGATTTTATTGTTTAACACTTATTTAAACTAAATGTTTTTCCAGTTCCTATGTAGAATTTTTCATATTTTCTTAAATAAATCTTAAAAGTCCAGTTTCGTTGTCTTGTATTTCTGTTTTTTAAGAAAAAGAGTTGAACCCAAAATGCTGGAAGGTTTGCATTTACCTTCAGTAAACAACATTCCTTTGGGATCTATCCCACTTTGATTGGCAACGTATTCTACTAATCAACGACGTGAACACCGCTTGGAACTATTTTTATAATAGTTTCATTTACTTTGTAAACAAACACGCTCCTTTCCGGCAGTTCAGGATAAAGGGCCGTGACAGCCCCTGGTTTACTCCTGAACTAGCTGACCTCCTGCACAGGAGAGATCATCTTTGGGCCGCAGCAAGAAAATCACACTCAGACACTGATTGGTTGAAATTTCGGCAGCTGAGGAATAAATGCACAACTGCCATCAAAGCCGCAAAACGTAATTACTTCTTATCTCAGACCTCCAAAAATCTAAACGACCCTAAAAAATTCTGGAAAACCATCAAATCTCTCTCAGGCACCCCCCAATCATCTGACCTCCCATCACAACTTCTTGTTGATTCTGTTCCTGTGTCAAATAAGCACGAGATCCTGAACTGTTTCAACAAACATTTTGTTGCTTCTAGTTCATTATTTGACACAGTTACAAATGGAAAATCAGCCACTTCATCTAATAACCAAACTTTTACAAATCAAATCCCTCCTACAAGTCAACCATCTGTTAATCACACCTTCTCTTTTTCTCCATTCTCAGTCAGTGAGGTAAATAAACTGTTAAAAGACCTTGATCCGGGGAACCGCTAGGGGGCGCGTTATGGAGTAGACGTGCGAACCACGAGGTCCCAACATTTATAAAAAATAAGTTTATAGATCACCCAAAGTGGCCCAATTCTTATATATTTTAAGTTGCAAGTAGAGAATTGACGTTATTTTACAAACTTCTGCCTTGTCTTGAAGCAAAATGCCGCCTAAAGCATCTGCTAAAGGAGCGCAAGCTAACAGCTCGGAGGCTGCTAGCAAAGCGCAAATAGACCAGGCCACGCTGTTAGCATTCCGCGATATTGTGAAAGAAGTCATTCAAGAGGAAAACGAAAACCTACGAGGTGAAATTAAAGAAGAAATCGCAAAAGCCATTTCACCCATTCAAGCTGCTGTGGACGAATTCACAAAGAAAGTGGGTGACTGTGAAGAAGGCCTGGAGAATTTAGACAAGCGCTTGGAAGTTGTCGAAACCAGCTATGCTGACCTAAACAACCGATATAAAAAGTTATTGGAGAAGACAGACGAGTTGGAAAACAGAGGAAGACGCTGCAATTTGCGAATACTGGGAGTCCCTGAAGGACTGGAGCAGGGAAACCCCACCAGATTCATGGCTGACCTGTTATTTGATGTACTGGGTGGTCCCGGCGGGCTGGAGAAGGCTCCACTCCTCGACAGAGCTCATCGAGCCGCAGCAGCGGTGCCCTCGAGGGGACAACGTCCACGGGCCTTTATCGTGCGCATCCATTACTACCAGGAGAAGGAGCGGATACAACAACTGGCCAGACAGAAAGGCAAGTTGGAGTTTCGAGGGGAGCAGATTCTCATCTTTCCCGACTTCAGCATCGACCTGTCCAGACGCCGAGCTGCCTTCAGCGGGGTAAAGAAGCTTCTACAGGGAAAAGATGGAGTTCGCTACGGTCTTCTTTATCCTGCCCGGTTTCGGATCTCCATCAACGGCGAAACAAAAGTGTTTGATTCTCCTGAGACAGCGAAAACTTTTGTTGAATCCAAGTTTGGTTCATCTCTGGAGTGATCAGTACAGGAGGCTGTGAGGACACGAGACGGTACTGTGCGTTTGTTTACGTCACGTGACACCCCGGGACTTCTATGTTTAAAAGTAGCTAATTTTTAAATGGGAAGTTCTTTGTCTCTTATCTCCTGTAGTTTTGTTTTTATTATTATTATTTAACTGATAGTTTTCTGGTTTGACTGAAAAACTTTGAGAAATACTTCCTGCATCTACGGACTGGTGCGAACTGAGGGTGCGTTTGTTTATTTTTCTGGGGCAGCTGAGTGGATAATGGCGTTGGTAGACTGTGTATTAAACGAACAGCGCCGCCCGAGCCAGCGTATGGTAGATGTTAAATAAACGCACCCTGCTTATTTTATTTTGTCATGTTATTTTAGCAGTTTTAGGAGTTTGTTATCGTCTTTTCTCTTAAATTGAAATACATAATGTTTGATGTTGTGACTTTTTCCAATACGCTTTGGGATAAATGGGTAAATGGGTGATTTATAAGTTTAGACATTTATTTTTTTATTTTTTTGGGACTGTGGTTGAGATTAAGGTGAATGGTTCCTTTAGAAAGTAGAGAGACTTTGGGGATGTTGTGTTTGTCAGTTGGGGACAACACTGATTGTGGGAGGGGGGGGGGGTACTATTTTTTTCTTCTTTTTTTTTTTCTTCCTTTTTCCTTTTTTGTGTGTGTGTGTGCTCAATTTGTCATTTATTATCTACACAGATGCTGGCTAACTACAAATTTACGGTGTACACCAATGACAAGACTATTCAATGTGATTTGGACCGTTCTTTCTCATCATGTATGTAGATGTTGACTTCCACTGATGATACCTCTACCTCTGTAAGTAATGGTTGCCATGTTAATTTTGTTAGTTGGAATGTGAAGGGATTGAATCATCCAGTGAAACGGAACAAGGTACTTTCTCATCTCTGCCGCCTTAAGGTACATATAGCATTCCTGCAGGAAACACACCTTAAAGATATAGATCATTCAAGGCTTAAAAAAAGTTGGGTTGGGCAAATATTTCATTCCAAATTTAATGGTAAAGCACGAGGCGCAGCAATTTTAGTCCATAAAAACACTCCATTTATAGTATCGGATGTAATGACTGACTCCAATGGCCGTTACATTATTGTGACTGGGTCACTTTATAATACTCCTATTATTTTAGCAAACATATACGCCCCTAATTTTGACGACCCTAAATTCTTCAATAACCTGATTCACTCCCTTCCTCTAATTAATACTCACCAACTAATAATCGGAGGAGACATGAATACGGTCATGGATTCAGTGCTGGACCGTTCCTCGACCAAAAACTCTTCACTCCCAAAATCTTCCATAGTTTTACAGTCATTTTTACGGAATTACGGTGCTGTAGATGTGTGGCGATATTTAAACCCATATACCCGACAATATTCCTTTTTTTCTGCAGTTCATCAAACGTATTCACGTATAGATTATTTTTTTGTAGATAAAAAATTACTTCCTAATATTAAGACGTGTAGATATGATAGTATAGTTATCTCTGATCATAGCCCGTTTGTTTTGGAACTTAGTTTTCCAGACAAACGTTCTGTATATTCTTGGCGACTCAATCCTCTCTTATTGTCAGATAAAGAATTTGTACAATATATTTCTGAACAAATTGATTTTTTCTTAGAAATGAACATTTCACCTGGTATAACTTTTAGTACAGTTTGGGAAAGCTTGAAAGCATTTTTACGTGGTCACATTATATCCTACTGCTCACATAATAAGAAACAAAAGTTAAAACGTCTAACTGAACTGACAGATCTGATCTCACAACTAGACAAACAACATTCTATAACCCCATCTTCAGAATTGTATAAACAAAGATTAAATTTGCAAACAGAGTTCAATTTAATTTCCACCGAACAGTCTGAACGTATGATTCTTAGGACTAGAGGAATGTGGTATGAGCATGGGGACAAAACGTCTAAGATTTTGGCACATCAGCTCCGTAGATCCGAAACTGCACATTTGATTCCTGAGATTAAAACCCAATCTGGACAGGTCACTACGGATCCACAAAAAATAAATGAGAGTTTTAAAATATTTTACTCTAGCCTTTATAAATCAGAATCTTCACAAAGGCCTGGATTGTTTGATAATTTTTTTGAAAAGATGACAATTACAACTTTAGACTCTACATTTAGGGATCAACTGGAGGAACCGATTACTGTAGAAGAAATTAAATTAGCAATTAACTCAATGCAGAATGCAAAATCACCAGGACCAGATGGCTATCCCGCTGAATTTTTCAAGACCTTTAAAGATAGTTTATCTCCGTTGTTAAGAGAAATGTTTATTGAATCATTTAACTCGCAATGTCTTCCCCCAACGCTTCGTCAAGCTACTATTTCTTTATTATTGAAGCCAAATAAGGATCCACTCGAGTGTTCATCATACCGTCCTATTTCGTTGTTAAATGTGGACCTTAAAATATTGTCTAAAATCCTGGCTCTCAGACTAGAACGATGTTTACCTCATATTATTTCATCTGATCAAACAGGATTTGTAAAAGGGAGGCATGGCTTTTTCAACTTACGTAGATTTTTTAACATATTACACACGGAGTCAACTGCAACCCCAGAAGTCGCTTTATAATAATAATAATAATAAACTTTATTTGTATAGCACCTTCCAACAATGCCTTGCATTGACCAAGGTGCTTAACAGGATAAAAAGATGAATAAACTGGAACAATAAATCAATGAAAATAGAATAAGAAACAACAGCAATAAAAGAAGGCAATGGAAATAAAAAATGCTACAAACTAAAACTTTTTGAACAAGAGGAAATAAAAAGGCATCACTTGATGCTGAAAAGGCCTTCGACCGGGTGGAGTGGGATTATCTGTTTTACATATTAAATAAATTTGGGTTTGGCCCTAAATTCATTTCTTGGGTTCAGGTGCTTTATTCCTCGCCTATGGCACGTGTTAGAACAAATTCATTATATTCTTGTTTCTTCCCACTCCACCGTGGGACAAGACAGGGGTGTCCTTTGTCCCCTCTTTTATTTGCGTTAGCAATTGAACCGTTGGCAATTAAGTTGCGAGCAGAAAATAATATTAAAGGTATTTACAGAGCGGACCAGGAGCACAAAATATCCCTATATGCTGATGACCTTCTGCTGTATCTCTCAGACCCATTGTGCTCTCTTCCCCATGCTCTTGCTATATTTGAACAATTTGGCACTATTTCGGGTTACAAGTTAAATTTGCATAAAAGTGAATTACTTAGTATAAACTCTAAAGCTAGGAAGATTTCATTTACAAACTTTCCTTTCAAAGTTAAATTAGATTACGTGACTTACCTGGGGATCAAGGTCACTCGCAAATATAAGGATCTCTTTAGAAAGAACTTTACACCACTCTTTGAAAATACTAAATTAGACCTTCAAAGGTGGAATAATTTGCCACTATCATTAATAGGCCGTGTCAATTCTATAAAAATGAACATATTGCCCAAGTTCCTTTATTTATTTCAATGCATCCCATGTTATATCCCAAAGAAATATTTTGTGACACTAAATAAACATATTTCTGCGTTTATTTGGAATAGTAAATCCCCCAGAATACGGCAGGATTTTATGCAGAGACCTAGGCCTGTGGGCGGATTGGCGTTGCCAAATTTCCAGTCTTATTACTGGGCAGCAAATATACGAAACATGCTATATTGGATTAGTGACTTTCCTACAGAAACCCCGTCTTGGCTTCAGATTGAGTCGTCCAATTGTGGCAAGACTAGCTTACCTGCGTTATTGACCTCCGCTCTCCCTTTAGAAATATGTACCTATAAATGCAACCCTCTGCTTTATAACTCCCTGAGAATTTGGATACAGTGCAGGAAAAGATTCGGGCTACATTTTATGTCAATTAAAACTCCTATCTGCTCTAATCATATGTTCCCACCTTCTATGTCCGACTCTGCCTTTAAAATTTGGGAAAGAAATGGATTAAGTCAAGTTAAACACCTTTTCATTGATGGTACATTTGCTTCGTTTACACAACTTATGGAACGGTTTAATATCCCACGTACACATTTTTTTCGATATTTGCAACTGCGACATTTTGTGAAGAATGGATATCCCTCATTTCCTGAATTACCTGATGAGACAGCTCTAGATAAAATCATAGGTATAAACATTCATAAAAAGGGGGTAATTAAGGAGATCTACACTATACTGTTGGATCTACAATCTCCTTCTCTTTCTATCATTAAATCACATTGGGAAAGAGATCTTACAGTTACATTAACGGATGAGCTCTGGCAATCTATTCTTCACAGGGTACACTCCTCTTCTATATGCGCTAGACATGGACTCCTTCAGTTCAAGATCTTGCATCGATTGCATATCTCTAAAGAAAAGCTAGCTAGGTTCTGTCCAGGGACTGATCCTTTGTGTAACCGATGCAGGTCAGAAGTTGGTTCCCTTATTCATACTTTCTGGGAGTGTTCAAAACTTCATACATATTGGACATCTATATTCAATACACTCTCAGAAATATACAATGTTAAAATTTGCCCTTCTGCTCTAACTGCAATTTTTGGAGTCATGACTCCGAATACTTTACTTTCCAAGCATAATTCAAATGCAGTAGCTTTTGCTACGTTGATTGCGAGACGTCTTATACTTTTGAGGTGGAAACAGGAGGCTCCTCCTACACATGAACAGTGGCTTGCAGAGCTTATGAGGTTTTTGCATTTAGAGAAGATGAGGTGTACACTGGCAGGTTCAACTGCTAAATTTGTCAAGACATGGCAGCCATTTTTACAATACATGGAAACATTCAGGATGGGTACACCATCGTAACCAAACAGCTGCTATATTTCTTTAGTTAGCTGTAAAGTGAACAGATTTTTGCATCTTCATTTGTTATCAAATTGAGATTTTTTATTTTTATTTTTTATTATTATTTTTATTATGTGTGTTTTGAAAAGGTTTTATTTTGTGTGTGATTTTTACTTTTTGTTTTATATGGGGGGTTTTGTATATTAAAATGGACATTGGTTTATAAAACTCGAATGTTGTAAATAATGTGATGTGAAAATTGATAAATAAAGTATTAAAAAAAAAAATAATTTAGAATAACCGAGGTACAGACAAACATTTTTGCTTATTTTAAATACAAAAGAGTTTAAAATAACAAACAAAAGTACAGTTTTCACTCCAGATAACTGCAGCAACACTCAAAACGGTTTTACTGAAACTGAAATACATTCTCTTGGAGCAGAATAAAACAGGAATCATCTTCCACAGTAAGTGCTCACACCTGCACATTTTTTTCTCTTCCTTTTCTCTGACACAACATCTTTCACAGTTATCCTGTGCACATTTAAACTTTCCTATTTATTTCAAATAGTGAAAAGTTTAGAGTAACGAATACAGTACAGAGCATCTTTTATTTTGATTTTCACAGAAAATTCAGATAAAAGATGGCAGGCGCAGAGAGTGAGACCCCTGATACCACTGATATAGGGCAACCTCTGCCAACTGAAGGCTACGACCCGACCAAAGCAGATTGGATCGAACGTGCCTTATATTCGCTCACAGGGTCCATCACAAATTACCATGAAGAGACACAGTTGATGGAGGATACAGATGTGGACAGAGCATTAAAAGTTGTAACAGCTGGAACCACAACGGGTGAAAAGAAAGCAGACAGAGACAAACGTTTGGCTAAATTAAGCCTTCTGTTAAAAGCCAAGCTAGACTTTGAAACTGTTGCACGCCAGGCTGTCTCTAAATCATGTTTTAACAGCACAAATGGAGATTGCCACTTTACAGCAGGAGGTAAGGAGTTTAACACAGTCGAGTATTGACGGCGCTGAACAAACGCGTAGTCTCTACGAAGAATGCACAGTGTTAAAAAGGGATTTTGAACAATCACAAGATAATTTGAAAAAATGTGTGGTGGAGAAGGATAAGTATTACCATCAGTACAAGTCGCTTCAGGCGGATTGTGGGGAGGAACGAGACGCGCTAGACAAATGCACAGACACCCTGGAATCATTGTCACTACGGTACACAAGGCTGCAAGATGATTATAGAAAATCACAAGAACAACACATGATGTTACAACGTGAAAATGATGGGTTAAGAGTCCAACTGAACAGTTGTAGAATAGAGCGTGCCTCAGCAATGAACAAACTCTTTGATGAGGAGAGAAAATGTTTGGATCTCATGAGTAAACACCTTGAAAATCCACCTCCTCCGTCGCCCCCTCCCATACCTGATGACCCACTCCCTCCTCCACTGTCCTTGCCCATGCCCGATGACCCACTCCCTCCGCTACCACCCCAACCTCAACAGACATTTGCTGGGATAACCCAATGGCAGGTACCTACGTGCCCCATGTCAACAGGTGTACCTAGTGCGCAGATACGTGGGTATATCACTATCAATGGTTCTCAATTCGTTGTCCCAATAGAACGACTCCATAAAATTTCCCAGTTCGTTCAACGTTTTGAACCAGGGCAATATGGTTCAACTGAAACCGATACCTATCTGAAAGACATTGAGTTTAAACTGGTATGCTATCCGAACGCTATGGTCGACGATAGTCGGTTTAATCAAACTCACCTCAAGCAGAAAAGTGCAGCACTTCATTGCGCGTCAACCAGTCGCCATTTTGAAGGATTACAAACTTTTCTGCGAAACTCTACTGCAAGAATATGCTCCTCGCATGGGAGACGTTGGCTACCAGGCCGCATTGAAAATCACTCGGGGGCAGAATGAACATCCGATCCCATATTATGACAGACTTTTCGAAGACTTTTTTGGTGATAGAAATGAGCCAGGTATGGAGGATGAGCGTGATTTTAAGTTTCTTTTTATGAACAATCTACATTCAGAGATTGGTTCAACGGCCAACCTCATGGCCAACTACAAAGAAAAAACCATGCGTGAATTAAAGGAGTGCGCTATACGTGTTTTTGAAACATACAAGCGACACAAGAAACCCGTAGAAGTGTATCCAGGTGAAAATGTCAGATACCAAACGCTAGAACTTGAAAGAGCAAGAGCGTCAGCTCACTCTTTTAAGGAAGGCGAGGAAAAACAAAATTTCCAACCTAACAAACCGCAAAATGAAAGTGTCCGCTGGAACAAAGACCAAAAGGGGTCCAGAGACCCAAAGTGGTGCAGGCCGTATCAAGAGGATGAACCCCATCATCAAAAAAAAGGGGGCATTCTGTTTGCTTTTGTGGATCAGAGAGGTAGTCACAAGGTGCGTGACACGCCCTCACTGCAACCTACCTACTAACGGGGTCTATTGAACTGGTCCCGGAGTTTGGGTATTACATGTAACTATGTGGGACAGCTCCGACTGAAGGCTGTTAATGGGAGAATTCATCTGGATAATTCACCTCCTAGCATCCGCAAGCCACACCCCTTTTCACACCTTACACCTCTCTCCACCTTAGCTGCTGGGGACCGGAGAGGTTAGTATAAGGCAACTTGCGTTAACGGAGGCTTCTCTCCTGTTTAAGCTTGTAATTGTTACCGATCCAGTAAATTTTAGGATCCAGGCGATTAGACCCTGTGGTATTGTTTTAAATAACCTTTGTGCTAAAGTTTAACCCTTAAAAACCTCATAATATTTGATGTTATCTTTGTGAACCAAACTTACATTTCCATGGACAAGTGGGTGATGAATAAAAGTCAAGAATTTTACGTTTTGTTTGCTTTAATCAACTAGTTTGCAAGGAAGGATCAGCGTTACAACATAATAGTACAATTAATTATTATGATTATAGGTAAAGAAATAGTATTAATTCACCAAACAATCTTCAGACTAGATGTTGAGCTGCTCGATCTGCGTGGAGTCCTTGAGAAAGGTTCTTTTCTGGAGTCCAAGCTGGAGAGAGTCGGAGAATCTCCTCATTTATGTCACATAGTTAACACTCACAGAACCCATCCAGTCTTATGGACCAGCATTAGAGCGCTTAATCACAGGTAGACATCTCATCCGATCTTAGGGATCAGAGTTAGAGCAATCTGTTGCAATCACACGTCTCACCTGACCTTATGGATCAGGGTTTAGAGATTTACTTAAAATCTTACCCAGTGGATGTATCTCCCCAAAGCCCTTAGTATCCTCCGGCAACCTCGAGCAAATAAGTCACTAAAATAATCAAATTCCCTGTTGGCTACTACTCTGTCCGCAATTAATTTAATTTGATTTAAATCTTGCTGAAAACCAGGTCCAGTGAAACGTCTCAAAAGCATACTTCCTTTCAGGATTTTTGGAAATCCATAAGTAAAACCCTGAGCAATTCTTTCACTCCCCGAGGAATGAAACTCGTTTCTGACTCACGGCTGGTCTGATCTGAAGGAGCAAGTTTGGCTCGTCCTGGCTGTCTGGGTAAAAAACTCTTCAGTCCCTCCTCAGAGCATGAGAAAAGAAGAAGAGAAATTTCCCCCGGACGCTTGATCCTTCTGTTGGCACCGAGTCGAGCTGGTTCCTGTCTTGGGTCTTCAGTGGAGCCGCTCTGCTCCAACTAACAGCTACTTAACAACTGTTCTACAGCTCCTTGACAGCATCTTGACAGCCTCGTCCTGTCTAAAACAGGGCGGTTAAATACAATCTGGCCCCCACCTTCTCGTGAGAAGGAAAGAAATAGCAGGTCTCTGATTGGCTATGTCTGCAGGCTTGGTCAATCTCTGGGCAAACTACAGCTCTTGTTCTAGTTCTGCTTGAAGCTACTTGTTCCCTTATTAGGAAATGAATTTGCTCTTTGCTCGAGGCTGGCTGAGTCATAAGGGCAGGAAGGATGACACAATTCTGGTCAGTTAGTTACACCACTTTTTTCCAGTAAGAGATCACAAGTTATACTTTTCAGCACATGCATTGCAAGAGATTACTTTTGTCATAAAACTTTCAACACATAGTAACATAAATCATTACAATTGTTATAACAATGATTAATTCTGATTATAATAAAATCACATATTAAATGATTATATTGGTTAAAACCATGTATCACATTTGATTGTATTGATTAAAATAAGTTGAGATCAAACTGTTAAAGTTAAAACAAGTCTTTCTGCAGTTGTTTCCTCTTTTGCTCTCTGCTCAGTTCAAGAATGTTGTGCGTGAATGTGTCTCTGTTCCCTATGACTCACTGTGGCTTCCTGTATAACTCTTTCGCAACCCGTTTAATGGTAAACGTTAAGACATAGTTAACTCCTCTTATTTATCTTAACCTTATAACTACAATATCCAATATTTAGATCTTATAGGCTTTTCTAAGGTTTTAAACAACCACTCTTTTCTGCCCCTCTGTAACTCTCTTCCTATGCTCACTCTGCCTATCTGTGTGAGCGTGCGTCTGTATGTGTTTATGTATGTGTGTGTGTGTGTGTGTGTGTGTGTGTGTGTGTGTGTGTGTGTGTGTATGTGTGTGTGTGTGTGTGTGTGTGTGTGTGTGTGTGTGTGTGTGTGTGTGTGTGTGTGTGTGTGTGCCTGAGTGGACCTTCTGCTCTTGCCACTTTGTCTGTGCTCACATTCTTAACAGATGAGATAACTGAGGTTACATACTAGACAAGTCCGGGCAAGTCCAGACATGTTTTTCCTCGATAACTGTCTTTAATATATTTTTACATTATATTTCATAAGTTTTCCTGTACTGATTAGTTTATGTTAGTTTTGAATCCATAATAAACTCACTTTCCTCGACACCTCCTCTTTGGAATCAAAACCTACAACCCTTTTATTGAACCCTAAGCCAGTCCTTGTTTTCATCAACCGCATCCCCACTCAGAACGTCATCGTCTTCATCATAGTCCAGATCACTCTGAGTCTCTGGATCAGTTTCCGGATCTTCTGTGTTGCCAGGTCCCATGCTGCAACTCTCATCCTCAGCTGCGTCCCAGGAGTCCAACACCGTCAGCTCGTAGTCCCCTTCTGGGTCTTCCGACGAGGGTGTGGGTCCTGGCTCACGGACCCCATCTCGTTCCTCCATTGAAACAGGAGCTAGGCTCTGCACAGGTGAGGGGAAAATGGTCACAGTGAACATAGGGTCTGAGATTTCATCAATCATGGGAGACCCTACAGGAGTGACCGGCTCAACTCCGGACCATCTTTCATCTGATTGCATATATTCAGAAGCGTCTGGCACTTGTTGTGGTT
>JBBPBX010057730.1:2959-19151 GCA_038048925.1 Garcialebias charrua
TATATATATATATATATATATATATATATATATATTATATATAGCCGGCAGCTTTATGCAATATTTGCACTACACTGCCAACTGAAAAGTAACAAAAATGATCCTAAAAGGATGAAATTACAAAAATCAAAGGATTTATTTAATACTTTACGTACATATATTCTATTCGGCCACGAAATTAACAAAAAATAGAATGATCTCTTAATCCCTAAAACCACTTTTAAATCTCAAATACACGGGTGTGTCGCCACCGCATTTATACATAAAAGTAACCCAAATACATAAAAATAACGACTCGCCGTCGAATGGTCGACACAAAACACACAATAAAATCATCCGGCCACGTTAATTTGGCTTGAAACAGCAGGGTTTTCTGCGGATTTATCCATTAGTAACCCAGCAACCAACCAGCTAGCCACAGAGTTAGCGTCTATAGGTAGTCAACAGATTTAATGAAAAGTAACTAAAATACATAAAAATAACGACTCACCGTCGAATGGTCAACACAAAACACTCAATAAAATCCTCCGGCCACGTTAATTTGGCTTGAAACAGCGGGGTTTTCTGCGGATTTATCCAAGTACCCAGCAGCACAAACAGCTAGCCACAGAATTGGCCCCTGAGTTCACCTCTAACCCGGAAGATGTCAAGATGGAATAGTCCATTTTTAGTAGGGGGATGAAGAAATCGACCGGTTTTTTTATTGCGTATTTAATGATCGTTTTCATCGTAACTATAATTATTTTTATGTTAAATGTACATTAACAAGCAGGATCAATGTTAGGGATTTAGGTGACTGGCCGGGGCGCGGCGGGGCCGGGGCCCCATGCTGATGGGATCCCCAGGCAACGGCATCATTTACCTACATGGTAGATCCGAGTCTGTTCTCCGCTCTGCCCCCCTCCCCCCTCCAACCCTTCCTCCTCTCTGCTCTTACGGTGGGGAAAAAGGTAAAACAAGCAGCATAAGAGCTTGTAAATAAGTTTATTGGTTTTTACTGATAGATAATTAGTTATTAGCGGTACTGCATTTTAAATAAAAATAGCACAAATCCGCTTATGAATTATAAAAGTTAGTCAATCCACAAAAACGCTGACAAAAAGTTTAGGTCCACTGTAAGCGGATTAGCGCTTTAGCGCTCCCTAGCGGTCTGGCGCCCACCACTGGGTGTCACTGTATCTCCACTGCAAGTTTCGAGAAGAAAAATCCATCATGATCACATTTTGAAATAACATTGGATTTCCAACTTGAATTAAACAGTTTGAATTAAACAGTCTTTGACTATCAAACATTGAATTCAATAATGCTTACTTAATTATTCATTAACACAAAATAAAGGAATAAGAGAGTCTCTCGTGACTTATTTGTGTGTTGATTCAAACCAATAAAATAAAGTCAGTGTTCTGAGTTTCACTGAGATTTCAGTGAAAAAAATGTCTCAGAGAGATGAAGGTTGTATTACACATCATAACAAGCTTTCACAATTTGTGTTGTTCAGAAAAACTAATATGTCTACTCTTCTATGCCCCGTTAAAGTTGTAGTGGGTTCTGGTGTTCTTAGCTGAATTAAGCGAGGTTTATTTATATTCTTTCTCTCGTTTTTTGTAACAGGAGAGGCAAAACAGTGCTTATATTATGCAGTAAAATGCAGCTGATTTAAGTTTCAGAAGAATAAGTCAAAGCAAAGTTTTTGTCCAGGATTGCATCAGGTTGCTCAGATGTTTCTAGTAATGAGTGTACTGTAGTACATTTTGTTTAACTGAAGCAATAGTATACAATTTGTTTGACGTGGTCAGAAATAATATAACTACTACGGTACATAACTACACACTTGATTTGAACCTATGGGTAATTAAAGGTTCAGTATGTAACTTTTCTAACAATATATTTTTAACATATTTCTTCACTCTGTCACTACCTCCTGACATACTGATTTTAGACAAGTAATCTCTGAAAAAAACTATTGTCCCCTTGCTTCTCTAAAAGCATTTCTAAAAAGCCACAGTGACCCACCGTTAACCAGCCAATAAAAACAGATTTTGTAACCAGCCAATAAAAACAGAGCTTGAATTTGAATCAGCCAATAAAAACAGAGCTTGAATTTGAATTTCAGCAGAGCTAGGGCAAGAGCAAGCCTCAGAGCCATATATGGCTCTGAGGGGGAGGGACCAGAAACGTGTCTCTGTTCAAAATTTTCCTAAGTTCCAGTGTGTTCCAGAAATTACATACTGAACCTTTAACAGGCTTCTACAGAAAATAAAGATGTAATTCAACCATTGAATCAGGTGTGTTGAAGCATATTAAAACATGCCCGATAGCAGCCTTCGAAGACAAGATTGGATGCGCCTGATCTAGACTAGCCCAGAGACAGTGACAAGTTATTTTATTTTTTTATTTTTTTGCTTTGCATTTGCTCTGCAAGACAAACATCTGCAGCAGTTCATGAAGGATCCAGCTATTTTCTGGTTCAGCAGCTACATGTTCACCAAACACTCGTATACAACTAAAAGCTTCATTCTTAAGAAATTCTTTAAGGTTTGTTTGTTTTGAAAATTTCCCTCGATACTGCTATTTTTTTTTTCTTCTGTTTCACGTTGCAGAATGCAGGTTGAAAGTTCAGTTGTATTCATGTTTATTTTCACAGTTCCTTACCAGCTTTTAACACTGTAAACCTCAGCATGCATTCAAAGTATGCTCAAAAATTCAAAAACACCAACAACAATAGTATTTCCAAAGTTTGAACACATGAATGAGAGTTTCACGTTGCACTCGACTGCTTTTTTGCTCAAAGCCAGTATTGAAAACACAGTGATGAAACACATCCAGAGGAAATGTGTTTTGTTTGTTTTTGCTTTCTTTTTTTTTCTTTGCAGTGACATGGGTCTTAGAATTCATATAAGGTAAGAGCTACTAAGCAAACCAAACTATTGGACAGGGACATAATCAATAGAAATGTTTGCTATTAGCCAGACAGCCGTAGGTGCATATCATTCAGGCCAGCAGCTGCCAGGCAGTCAATCTCAGCTGTCCCTTCCCTTAGAGAATGTGACGGCCTTTGTGTGTGTTCGGTCCACAAGCCATTCTGGACTTTGACAAAATGCCCATATAGTCAGTCTGCCTCCATCCCACTTGCAGTCTTTATGCTTCTGTGCTCAGTGTCAACATCAGTCATGATCAGAAGGACTATCTTTTCAGGTTGTCTTTGTAGCATTACATTCCCGTTCAGTTTAAATATCAGAAACGCCTGCAGTGACGATCATTCAGAACAAACTCTAGGCTACACGCACACTACTTTACTAATACACTACTGGTTTTCTGCTGTGTTCACACTTGTATCCATGTGTTAATATAGGTTGTGGTAAAATAAGCAGATGTTTCTATTAATGTCCTGATGCATGCTCAATAATCCGGGTAGAAAAATCAAAAAAAGTTAAGTCTGGGCCTTTGGACATTCAAAAAAAAAAAAATGTGTAGAAATGTTTCGTCTTCCATCCAAAAGACTTCCTCAGTCTGAGGAGCTGTATTCAACCAGTTTGCTGCTGACAGCCAAAACTAGCTGCTCACATGATTAAGGAGGACCATCAGCCTAACGATGGATCAATAGTACCCTGATGGTTGTTTGCTATTCACAGAGGGCTGAGTGATACTAGCAATAACAGCATTGTAAGTGGGGGACAGTTGAACACTGAGGCCTCCACCTCTGTTTAATGATGGACAGTTTCTTTTCACAAAGATGGCCTCCTTTACTCCTCTCTCAAACCATCATTCCTCTCTATAAAGGATGTGAACATCTTCATCCCTGAACGAGTGACCGCTGGCCACTATGAGAAGGTGCTATTTACAAGACTGAATTGAATACAGCTCCTCAGACTGAGGAAGTATTTTGGATGGAAAACAAAATGTATCTACAAAAAATATATATTTTTTTGAATGTCCAGAGGACCAGACTTAAAGGTTCACTATGTAATTTCTGGAGAACGCTTGGACTTTGAAAAATTTCCAGCAGGGAAAAGCATTCTGCTCCCTCCCCTTCAGAGCCATATATGACTCTGAGGGGGAGCCACAGTCCGTTCTCTGTTGAACTTGAGTTCTGCAGCTCCGCCCCCTGCCGTGTGTCCGCTCGGAGCGCTTCAATATTCTGTGATTATATGTTAATAAAACGTTTAAAAAAAATATAATAAAACCATGAATCACTGGTCCAACAACACAAAAACCAGCAGAAATCAGCAGAGGTTCATGCAGCCACGTTGGACATGATTTAATTCGCTCGTGACTTCCTCGTTTCTGTCAGTGCAGGTCTGGAATGCTCCGCCTCCTGCTGCATGTCCTGTCTCTGCGCTGCGAAGTTCTGTGATTATATGTTAATAAAACGTTCTAAAAAATATAATAAAACCATGAATCACTGGTCCAACAACACAAAAACCAGCAGAAATCAGCAGAGGTTCACGAAGCCACGTTGGACATGATTTAATTCGCTCGTGACTTCCTCATTCCTGTCAGTGAAGGATGAAGCGATCACTTGACTTTTGGCAAAAAAACAAAATAAAAGTCCAGCTCTGGGATGAAGAAGGGATATTTAATACATTTGTGTCACATACAAATCAGTCCTGCATCGCTTTGCAATCCTTTGAATGAGAACGTGCGCAGCGCTGAGGCTGGGACAGGCGGGGGCGTGGGTTGGGGTGTGACAAACAACTCTGTTTTTATTGGCTGATCATTGTCCGGGTCACTCTGTGTTTTTAGTATTTTTATAAATGCTTCTAGAGAAGCAAGGGGACTATAGATTTTTTCAGAGATTACTTTGTCTAACACCAGTCTCTCAGATAGTGACAGAATGAAGAAATATGTTAAAAATATATTGTTAGAAAAGTTACAGACTGCATTACAAAGTTATATAGTGTACCTTTAACTTTTCTAGGTTTCTATTAATGCTTTTCACAGTAAACTATTTTGATGTCCTTGGTTTTGGTGACTCTGTGTACTAGACTCGGTGCTTAGCACCGTCACCTCACAGCAAATGTTCAGGGACGACTCAAAATACAGCCACACACAGAAATGAGCAAAGTATAAGAGTTTAATTAAACTTTGATAAAGTACCATTTAGGCAATAAAAATTATTTGTGAAATATAAAAAATAAAATAAAATAAATACAACAGTTAAAACAAATTCCTCTTATTTATCCATACAAGCATAAAACCAAACTGAGATTAAAGTTCAGCAAAACACAAAACACAGAGAAATTATTTCAAAATGAAGGATGATCCATCCATCCATCCGTCATTATCTTTACCCGCTTCTTCCTTTACCGGTTGCTGGGGTCACAAGTGCCCATGTCCAGGACTCGCTCTATTGCCCTTTGTGAACAACAATCCATGTTATACAAAGTGTAATATTGGACTAAAAAATAATAAATTAATATTACTCACATGATTGGGACAGTACTGGATACAGTACTGTACAGTAAAAAGTTAATAAATAAAAATGAAATATTTCAGACAGGTGCTGTCATTTTGTAGTTTTCTCTCTGTAAGCCTCCACTGTATACCCGCTCATACTGACCACATTTCCCAGAGGGCAACAGGGCCCTGTTTAGAAGCCATGTTTCCTTCTGCTGAAAAAACTGAGGTTTTGATCTGATCCGTGACCCCGTAGCACAGGGGTGCCCAACCTTTTTTGAACCAAGGGCTACTTTTGAAGTCGGCAGTTTGCCGAGGGCTACTCGTCCAGTCTCAGTATCAAAAAACATAATTTTTCATCTCCCTACTCCTCACTTCTTTAAAGTAAATAAAACAGAACGTAATGTGTTGCTAGTTTTATTTAATTAAAGTATTTTATCAAAGTAAAAGAACACAATATTTGAAAAGCACACCATATTTTTTAAAGAAACGAATAAACAACTGAACTGAACAATATAAAACTCCCTCATTAACACACTAACTATTTACAAAAAGTTACAAAGGTGCAGATTTACAAATCTCCAACAATTTCAAATCTCAATAAAACCTAAATATCAAAACTAGGCAGCTGCTCTGTGCAGCAGGATGGTGTGTCATCTGCAGGTGCTGAAGTCCCTCACTGGTCCAGAATGCTGGCTTCAAAGGGCCATTCAGAGTTCCACCTGGTTATAAGACAAGACACACACACACACACACACATTAGGTACAGAAAATGAAGGGCACACCCAAACTGCAAAATAAATAAATAAATAACACTAGCTAGCTAACTAGTCTGGTCTAAAATTTAATAAAAAAACAACATACAGACACATTGTGACAAGTCTATAGGAGACAATTTTTATGCAAGCTGTATAAAATAAATGTGTCTCTACCTTAGTGGGACTTCTGACACTGAGAGGAGGAGGCCAGGGTCTCATAAGCGGGGCAGTATGAGGTGGTTGCAAGGCGCAGGCAGGTCTCCAGATGATCATCAGTCATTGTGGATCTGGTTTTGGACTTGATGATTTTCATGTGTGAAAAAGCAGACTCACACAGGTAGGTCGATCCAAAAAGTGCTGTTAAGTTCAAAGCACATCTTCGGATGTTAGGATACTTTTCTTCTGACAGCAGACTCCAGAACTCTCCATTCACGCCAGGTGATGCTCTGGATTTGATCCCAATGTCATTTTGCAGAGTCAACACCTCATTTTCAACACCAGAGCTGTCCAGCTGAAACACGGACACCAATTTGGACACAATGTCATCCACATCCACATTTCCAAAAGGATAACACATGTAGCTGGTAACAGGCTCGATGGAGGAAAAGTCAGTAAATCGTCTCTCAAATTCTGCTGAGATGCTCTGAACCTGCTTAGAAAAGTGTGCACTGTCCAGTTGTGTGACCTCTTTCCCTTGGCGCTGTAGCTCTGCCTCCATGTGTGGGAAGTTTCGCAGGTCCCTGCGTTGCAGCCGACTTGTGAGCAGCTGCAGCCTGCTTTTGAAGGTGCTCACAGAACTGATCATGTGAATTATGTTTTTGTCCTTTCCCTGAAGCTCCAAATTCAGTTCATTGAGCAGGCTGGTGAGATCTGTGAGGAAGGCTAAATCCAAAAGCCACTGGGTGTCCTCGAGTTTTGAATGTCCACCATGACCTGACAGCTTCAGAAAATCCCTGATCTCAGGCAACAGCTCAATGAATCTGGCCAGAAATTTACCTCTGCTTAGCCACCTGACGTCCATGTGCAGCAGCAGGTCTGTGTGGTCTGCTCCTGCCTCCTCCAAGTGAGCCCGGAACAACCTCCTCTGCAGACTCCTGGCCCTTATAGAGCACACAGTTTTCATGGCAACATCCATCACTTCCTTCATGTTTAAAATCTTCCCACACAGGGCCTGTTGGTGGATGATGCAGTGATAGTTCAAAATGTCTGGGAAAGCATCATTCTGCTTGCAGAGTGCAACAAATCCACTGGTGTGACCGGTCATTGCTGGAGCGCCATCAGTTGTTATAGAAATTAGTTTATAGAGGGGCAAGTTGCTTTTATTAACAAACTCCATAAACACATTAAAAATATCTTCTCCTCTTGTGTGTCCCTTCAAAGGCAAGATGGTGAGCAGCTCCTCTTTTGCACTCATGTCTGCAAAGGCCATTCTGATAAAAACACACAGCTGTGCTGTGTCCACCATGTCTGTTGACTCATCAAACTGAAGAGAGAAACACTCACATTGTTCCACGTTCTTTTTTAGCTGCTCCTCCACATCCACAGCCATTCCCTCACATCGTCGTGTCACTGTTTGTCTGGACAACTGCATGTCTTTAATAGCAGCTACGATCTCACTTTTATTTTTAAAATCGTGAAAAAGTGCATCTGCAGCCTCAATAAACGCTTCTTTCATAACTTCTCCATCACTGAACGACTTCTTATGTTGAGCCAGGATGCGGCTAACACGGTAGGAGGCGATTGTAGCTGCCTTACCTTTCGTGCTGGGCCGAGTGAAGATCGATTGCTGGGCTGCAAGCTTGTGTTTTAGCTCCCGCACTTTGTGAGTCCGTAAAGAACTTTTAGGAGGGAAATCTGCATCAAAACGTTTGTGCATCGTCTTGAAATGCCGCTCCAAGTTGCACTTTTTGGGCAAGGCAACGCTCGAATTACAGATGAGGCAAATAGACTTTGAATTAGAATAAACAAAAAAATAATCCTCCTCCCATTCTGTGTGAAAATAGTAAGTTTTCGTTTGCTTCTTCGCTAGTTTTCCTTCCATGTTTTCTGCGTACTGACATTCACTCCTCAGCGGTCTCACTGCTGTCTTAAAGTCTCGTCAGTCATCGCGAGACTGTGTCTGTGAGCATACAAGATGGGGAGGGCTGAGGAAAGTGTTGCTGCGCATTGGCATATAGTCATTCCTCCCTCCACCCCTTCTGCCGGAGTTAGAATGAAGCTGAGCAGCGGCCACCACTTCTGCCGGAGTTAGAATGAAGCTTAGCAGCGGACATTTCACCTTGTTAACAGCTGAGAGCCGTCTCGTCAGCTGTTAGAGCAAGGTTGAGCTTCGCGGGCAACTGGGAACCAGCTGGCGGGCGACCGGTGGCCCGCGAGCGACTGGTTGGGCACACTTGCCGTAGCAGAACCAGACTTCCAGATCCATCAGTGAATTTTGAGAGCTGGTAGCCCACCCACGTGGACCTCTGAGGCTGTTAGACTCATAAATATCTAACCAGGATAATCACTGTGAAAAAAAAATCACATCATGCTGATCTGTTTCATGTTGCTGTGTTCATTCGTACTCATTTGCTCACACAGACTCATGTCCGTGCAGCTGTTGTTGGGCGTATTGATTTATTGGCATATTCTTACTTTAGCGTACTGTATTTCTTAATTCGTATCTTAGATCTTATTAATATTTTTCATTTACATTTGATACTTTTGTTGGATGTAACTAGGACCCTGTGTACACAATTTTGTTCCACCACATGTACCAAATGTGGTACGAATGAGAAATAAAGAAACTTTGACTTTGACTTTTTTTTGTCAATACTCTAGCAATGTGGCCTCCAAAATTGTCCTGAAATGTAAATTAGGATGCGCACAAATGTCTTCAAAAACTAATAAATATACTTTTTATAACTTCAAAATAGGTGAGGTGATGATATATTTAAATAGTGATAGGTTATCAAAGGCAACATAAAGTTTCATGATATATTTTCTATATATGCTTGATCTTGTGCAGAATTTGGGGTAAATCCTTCACATCTCCAGAGATCATTGGGTGAGAAGCATGGTTCAACCTGGAAAAGATGCCATTCCATTACAGGGCTGAAAAGAAAAACTTGCTGGACAAACAACCATTTAGTAAGTACGGAGCCCCCCAGGGGACATGGGGAAAAATATTTTTCTTTGTGTGCTCACGCAAAACCTCTCTGTAAGTAAGCACACACTCACACCTAGAAATAATTTAGGTGGTTTCTAACATGGATGTTTTTGGAATGTGGGAGGAAACAGTATCTGGAGAAAACCCACACATGCACAGAGACAACAGGCGCAAATGCCCCAGTTGGGAAATTAACCCAGGACCTTATATGCTGCAAGGGAGCAGTGCTGACTAACTACAAAATGGTTCAGCCCTTCAATAACACCTCTAGACATTATTCAAGAGCGTAGATAGAAACAGGAGCAAATGCCATCTCCTTGACTGACTGAGTCATGCAAACACAAGGCTTTAACTCTAGTTTCCTTATCTGATATTTTAGGTATTCATTTGAAAGAAAAAAAAAACTCCACAAACACAGCATCCACTATTAAATCATCATTGAAACCCATACACTGCTGTTTAACCATTTATTTTGCCCACTAAAAGTTTAACCAACACTGGTCGTCGGCATACTCCTTATGTTAGTGAGTCAAGTGTTTGCAAGTTAGGAAGAATGGCAAATACCGTATTCACCGGAGGAAAATATGCTCCGGTGTTTAATACGCTTTGTCCAATTATTAACAATAAACAAGAAAAAAACGTAAACAATACGCTGGTGTTTAATACGCGTCATCACCACGCGACGCGTCAGCGCCTCATTTGCCCTAATCAAGATGGCGGCGACAGAAGCAAGCGAGTACGAAGATCTTCACAAGGAAACACGGTAAAACAATTATTTCTTTGCGAGAAAAAATATATTTCTTAGCTGACTTCATAGCAGACGTGCTTCTGAGCTTAACGAAATGTTCAAATCAGCTGGATTTAAAAAAAAAAGTTCGCCGAATTTTAGGCAGGCGGCTCGGACCGGACGCTTTGTTTCTTTAAATTTAGCTAAATAAACGCTTAAAAAATATATTTCTTACCTCACTATAGCAGACGGGCTCCTGAGCTGAACCAAATGTGAAATCAGCTGGATTTAAAAATCTGCGGTGTGGTTTATGAGTGGTATCTTGCAAACAAAAACAGCTACCGGTACATCCACAGCAGGGAGCGGGCAGCGACAGAGTCAGTCCGACCAAAGGAGGCTTTTTTCGGACACATGAGCTGGAAACTTCTGGAAGTGGCCCCTCTTCCTCTTCGCTCTCTGAGTCCTCTGCTGGCTGCTGCCCACAGCGCCCGTATAGCGGCCGAAACTGGTACTGCACCATTTTTGCCAAAAATGAAAAACGAAGAATCAGAGCGAAAAATGGGTCTAAAAATATGGGAAAAAATCCATAAATAATACTCTTCGGTGTTTAATACGCTGGACATTCAAATGAACAAAAATACAGCGTATAATACACCGGTTTTTACAGTAGTTACTGTGACCCCCTCTGCTGCCCCCTCTGACAGGCGCTTTGTTCAAAGTCTGCTCAAGTATACAAAGAGAACTGTGCGGCTATTCCACTCCACCATGCATGCTGTGGGTTTCCATCAGAATAGCAGCGGCAGCACATTACTGGCAATCAAGTTGTGTGTTTAACACATTTTCTGGGGATTGGCTCTCACAGCCAGCCACTACAGTAAGTGGGGAAAAGATTGCAGTAAATGAATTGGCAACCACCCTCCTATTACAAAAGGAGTTGTTCAGAGTTGTCAGCTAGTGATTTCTGTCAGCCTCGAATCGCGTGTAGAAGCTTTGCTTTTACGTTTCTTTTTGGTTCTTGATCACAATCATGAAATGAACTACAATGCGTGCAAAAGAAAAATAAAATTGCACAACAGTTTACTCACTCTCAAACACGTGCTTTGGAAATACTGTGCCAATACTTTGGTAGGATATTGATGAATATGAAGTGTTCCCAGTAATTGTCATGGTTATTTCCCGAAATTAGACTGTCGAATGCCCTCGCTCACTAGAGAGTTTCATAAAGGACCAAAACCGAGCAGAAGAATTTACCAAATTAAATAAGTGAGACCTCACCATAAATCAGTCATCTGATGGCCTCTCATTATGGAATTAAGTAGCTTTTAGAGTTTTAAAGAAATATTCATCCATCCACCAGAAGTTCTCCAACAGTAAATCAAGTTAAAGGAAATTTTAGGTCCAGTGGGTACATTTTGTTTGATTATTTATTTATTTGTTCCTCAAAAAAACAATTGCATCATTGCTCAGAGTGGACAGCTTGTTCAATAATTCATACAATTAGTTTTTCTCCTTAAGCAAGTTCTCTTGTTTCAGTAACCTGCTGCAACCTTCGCACCGGCCCCTGTCTTATTAATCAGCCCCCATCGATTAAGTGCTGAAAGTAATTAAAGGCCTGACATGTGCAGTTGATTCCAGACATCTATATGTGTCACGAATGCAAAAAGCACACCCTCTGTGCCACTCTCCAGCTCCCTGCCATTGTCACCCGCATACTAAATCGTTCCACAAAAGACAACGAGAAGCGAGACAGCCAGTGATTTTTACTAAATTCATTGCGACCTTAGTTCTGTGTTTGAATACTAACGAGAATCTCCCTCGCTTTGGTTTTCTTTTGTGTCCAAAGGTTTCTGCTTTAATGGTTCAATCAAAGTCAATAGCAAGATTTCTGTCTTACTTCACTCATTGCAGACTTGTGACATTACAAGATGTAAGTACTAAAAGAAAAGAAAAGAAACAATGCTACCTCGTTTTATTTAACTAAAAGCAACTTACAGTATTTTAGCAAACAATCTGTGCTGTGACCAGTGTTGGGTGTAATGCGTTACTTAGTAACGCGTTACAGTAATGACATTACATTTTTCAGTAACGTAGTAGTGTAACGCACTACTTTGAAAATGCCTGTAATATATTACAGTTACTAACAAAACCTTACATTCGTTACTTGCGTTACAATCAGGACCTTTCGGAGAATAGTTTTATTTATTTATTTTATTTTACCTTTCGGAGAATAGTTGTGGGACGAGGACGACGGAGCAGACTGTCACGGGGGGAAAACAAAGACGTACGTGATGACGTCGGAACGTCATACGTCAACATACATAGACATATAAAGGTACATAGACATACATTGAATGAACAACAACATGGCGGAGGTGGAGGCGAACACGGCAATGTCATTTTATGGATGGGAGTATTCATATTATTTTTCTTTTGTCACGAGAAAGGACAAGAACATTACAGTAGTGTGCAAGCTATGTCTGGGCCACAACAAGACACTGTCTACTGCTGCGAACTCGACGTCAAATCTTTACAAGCATTTACAAAGACAACACGCTAATGCTAAGCTAGTTGCTAAAGAGCCGCAGAGGGATGGTGCAAGTTTGATGCCGCCACCGTTTAAGCAGGCTCGGCTTGAATTTCACCGCCAGGCAACCACTACAAAGGCTGAGGTAAACAAACTTGTAAACAAACATTTCAGATGTTTTATTTTTTATTTTGTTTTATTTTTTTAAAACAGAAGTTTTACATTTTGATATTGTCATACCTTTTGAATGGCACGTTTACATATGCATTGTGCTTGTTATGTAGCACTGCTGTTTTACTTTTTCATCAAAAATGAGTGTCAAAAAGATCTCTAATATCATTATTGAAAGATAAAAATTAATACAGGTTAAATCTCAGGTATTAGAGTAATCCGAAAGTAATGTAACTAAGTTACTTTCAGAACTGAGTAACTAAATAGTGTAATATGTTACTTTTTTAAAAAGTAACTAGTAATGTGTAACAAATTACTTATTTTGGGTAACTACCCCAACACTGGCTGTGAGCTTCTTTAGAGTTTGGCAGTTTTGTGTGTAATATTCTATATGCTGACTCTGCATCATAGCGTGTGACCACCTCACAGTCAGTTTGAAGTAAATTGCCTCTAACTACGTTAATTTGTTATTTTTAACTTTGTCTTCAAAGTAAGTGCTTTCTTACCTTAATATGGACTCTCCCGTGATTTAAGGAATTGTGATGGCTTCATACATAAATATGCATTTGGTCAAACAAACAATGTTCTTGCAGTATTGCTCTATTTAAACTACTTTGGCATTGCTACAGTTAAAGCCACTGATTGGCATCACTTTTAGGAATGTGTGCAGCACAAAGTAGACTGCTCTGCAATACTATAGAGCTTTTTCAAACTCCACTTTCAATGAAACCAAAGACCCACAACACACAGCTGTAGATGGTAAATGTCACATGCATAATAAGTGGCTTGGCCATGTGTACCACCAGCTGAGTATTGCTCAATCACACTGTTCATTTGGCAGTGTGAAAGCAAACATATTGGTCTTTATAACCGCTCAATAGGGGGATTCATAGTCGTTTTCATCGTCCAAAGTTCTTGCTTTTAGTATTTTCTTGTTTGTTTGTTCTTCGATTTTTTAGCAAGTCAAATTGGTTCTTCTCATCCTAAGCATTTCATTGTACTGTTAACCCTGTGTTAACCTTGCATATGACAAATAAACATAACTTGAACTTGAACTCATAACCCTCGGAGAGTCCTTATAGCTGTTCAGATTTGTAAACTCTTAATGTTTAAACTTTTTTAGATTTAGACTTAAATGTGCAAGTTTACAATGGTGCAGAGTAACACAGACTTTTGAGACAATGGTGACAAGGTAAATGGAAATCTGATGCTAAATGATGGTGTTAGATTATGAAATATTGCATCCACTCGATCTGCAATGAAAATTTAGAAAATTGGGATTTTTAAGGTTGTGAAATGTTGCTCTGCTGTTGTTCCCATTCTCAGTGCCCATTTGTGAGTGTTCTGTTGCATGATGGACATTAGGCACTTTTAAACTAAATATTTATATGGACTCCATGAGTGTTAAAAGGACTGATAGTTTCAGTGTGGATCAATTATAATGGACTTCCTATATGTTTGCTTTTACATTAGCAGGGGAACACTGGGATTGAAAGCCACTCAGCTTACTGTCATTTCACCATATCCCTGTGACGACCACCAACAAAAGCAATGGGGGACTTCATAGAGCTGTATGTTGTGGATCTTTGATAGACTTTTTAAGGTGGAGACTGAACAAGAGCTACAAACTAGAAGGAGTTGTGGGAGCCGGGGGGTTCATACAACAAATCAGTCTTTGTGTTGCACATGTTGAAAGAATTTTACATCATAGCAAACAATAGCAAAAGTTAAGCAGTTTCTACTTTACAATAGATCTGCAGTTTTAATAGTAAAATGTTTGAAAATGGTTCAAAATGTTTAGCTAATAAGTGTTTAGGTTGAACTAATCACATCCCTTTACACCACTTAAATCTCTATGGAACAATAAATTATATGCTCTGAAGAGAGAACTAAACAAGTCCAGATAAACATAGTTATGAAGACAATGAATGACTGTTTAAAATATAATAAAAATAACATTTTTAATGTTTCAGGGGCCATATGAAATACAAAAGTATTTCCAATAATTATTTCTGTTTATGAAAATCTAATAATTGTATTATGGATGTTTGTGTTTACTGTTCAAAAAGGACAGTCATGTAAGTCATTTTTAAGGTTATGAAATGTTGCTCTGCTGTTGTCCCCATTCTCAGTACCCCCACTAAAGTAAAGGTGTTGCATGACTTAGAGCAGTTGCCTTCAAATCTTAAACTCAGAAACTTCTTGTACTTCTCAACAGCAGATGTAATCAATAATTGTGGCACCTGTGAAATGAGTACATAATTGACTTTAATCGCAAAAAGGAATATCCATGAAAAATGAGTAATCCGATGCACTGACTATCTCTGACAGTGAAGAAAGCAATAATGTCAAGGCTGACTATGTGAATTCCTGTCCTGGATGCCATACTCTAAGTGTTTGCCTTATAAAATGTATAATTTGCATAGAAAGGGTTCCTTGAATTAATAAACACCCAGAATTTTCATTCATTCATTCAATTAGTAGTACAAACAGTCATAAGTGGACTTTATGCCCCCAAAAGGAAGATAGGCTCCTTAAAAGTAGCAATGGTGGGTAAACAATTAGCAGCTTCAACCAATGAATGATGAAGCTTCCCACCACCTCTATTACAACGCTGCATCTTTATACACTGTATCCCTGCTGTTTTATGAATTCACAATTACACCTCATTAATGTCTCATTTGCATAATTACAAGGAATGGGGACACCATTCTCAGTGGGACTACACACACACACCACTTTTAGGAAAAGAGGATGCTACACAATGCTGGGTGCTACAAGGACAGCTGTTTTGGTACTGTTTTTTATGACTGTTGATGCATTTTCAATTTTAAAACTAGGACAAAATTGTTGTATGAGCTGTGACCATTTTTCCCCCCACTCACAGGATTAGCAAACCTGGAGAGACCTTTGTTCAGTTTCTTTCAACAATTTCAGCAACATGAATTTCCAGGATTTAATTCTGTCTTATCAAGGGTATGAAATAAAGTGTGAAAAAGCTTCAAGGGAAATCCAGCAGAAAAGGTTTTATTGAGCCTGCACAGGTACTTTAACCCCCACCCCTCTGGGTTATTTGTAAGATAAATGAAAGCAGAGAAACAGATGACAGGTCTTTAGCTCAACTATAAAATGCAATTAACCAGCAAATGAGGCCAGGAAAGCCACTCTGACCAGTCTGCACAAGCAACAGTTTGAGGAAATTGGGGGTGGTGGTGGTGGGAGGGGGGTGCTGTAATTCATCCCCAATCTACAAACTGCTATTTTTATTTTAGTAGGTTGATTAAAAAATAAAACTGCAGCTGGGAAAGGAAAAGGAAGTCATTAGAATTTTTGACCACTTTTGACCAATTTTTTCCATTGACATTTTTTAACTTAAAGCTCTTAATGGTCTCACCCCACCTTATTAAGCTTATGTAGTAGCTTTCCATGAGTATGAGAGGACATTAAGATCAACTAATACATCTTTA